>NKYR01000229.1:0-26599 GCA_003184365.1 Evernia prunastri | reverse complement strand
TAGAGAACCCAGGCTCTAGTGCAAAGAGGCACATCTGCGGCGATGATGGCGTGCGGAAACTGGTTTACCAGCACAACCCGCTCCAGCTGTCGTGCATTACCGGTAACACGGATTCTGCCGCTGGAAGGTTGGATGGCGTGCATTCGCGTATCAGGCATTCACAGGGCTATGCCTTGGTGTGCAACACCACTAAGGGTTCCGATGAAGGTGACCGAAGACGTCATGGGGCGCTGAGTATGGTACCTTCACTACCGGGTCGACTGGTCATATCGAGTTCCGGTTGAGCTCACGTCCGAGCAAATCTCGGATGCTAGGCTTCCAAGGGCATACTACGATGCGTTCCAGATCCCCATGCGGCTCTCGAACACCGTGTCATCCACCGTATCCAACGCGATGCTTGCCGTTCCCACTCGGTGGACTCGTGGTATTTTGAAGTGAACTCGACTTAGACAAGCTGAAGCACGATTATTGAAAAGCAGAAACTTGGGAGGACAAGGTTTACCGTCTCTTCCCTCCAATACTACGAGGGGGGTGGTTAACCTTCCAAAGCTCCCACCCAAGGGAACAGCCAAAGACAAGCGGCCTAGCGTGTTTGGCGCTAGCGATTGTTCAGGCTGGGGCGGTGATCCGACCAGGTCGTTGTGAGATGGAGGAATACCGCACTCTTTACTATCGGCGCCGACGCGAATTTTTGAATGAGAAAGCTGTGCAAGATGGAGAAGATCATCGATACACCGTGTACACGACTTGGGAGGTCTCACTGAAAATGATTGAGGAGATGTCGAGCGAGGCCGGGCGAGACACTATGGAATTACTCGGAATCTTCAGCTTCCTCCACCATGATGGAATTTCCGAAAAAATGTTTCACCGAGCATGGAAAGCTTTACGGAGCGACCCGCCTTCGGAATGGATACTCTCACATCAATCGGATATACTAATTCGCTAATCAAGTCAGGAATGGGGTATCTATCCTCTTCGAGCAGCGGTGTCGATTCTGCTATCATTCTCCCTCATCAATAGTAATAAAGATAATTTGATTTCCATCCACCCGCTCGTGCACACATGGACTCGAGATCGGTTAAGTCCCTTGGACGAGGAAAGGACCTGGACACAGACGACTTCAACGGTGGCCCTATCAATACCGTGGACCTTTGAGACCGTAGACTACCAATTCCGAAAATCTCTCCTGCCGCATATCGATGCTTGTCTCGGCTGTCGGAACGATGGGATATTCCATCTCCGCGATATAGGCGAAGATTGTCAGAGGATGGCTGCTAGGCTTGCACTCGTATACAGCGAGGGGGGTCGACGGCAAGAGGCTCTGCAGCTGAGGGAACAAGTGGTGGAAGCCAACAAGAGAACCCCGGGGGAGGAACATCCTGACACCCTCGGCTCGATGCACGCTCTTGCCAACAGGTACAGCGAGAAGCAGAGGGTGCCATGCCTCTATTTATGTTCACTGCCCTTCCACCAAGGACGAAGTCAGCGGTAAAGTTCCGCCTGAAAGCCAGATTCGTGGACTTTCTATGGAGTGCGCTGTTGGACAGTTTGTGAAAAATGATAGTCGGACACAGGTTTTGAGGCGAACGGTGTTCCAGAAGCTACCACGCCCTCGTCCACCTTCCGCCAAAAGTGTACAATACGAGGGTTGGGATTCTCGGCCTCAGCTCTCGGAATTGACAGAAGTAGAACCTCAGTTGAGGCCATCCAGTTGGAAAACGGCCTCGCACTATGGCAGCTTGGGTGATCTATTCGCACCAACATGATTGGAGGTTAGTGATAGGGTTCGGTGGCCATCGCAGTCGCTACATGTCCGTGGGCAACCGGGTTTCCTGGGATGATGCAGAGGAGCTCCTTAGCATACGCCGCCGCCACCGCCGCTGCATAAGGCTGCCAGCGCTTGTTCTTGTGTGTATCGGCATAATCGCATATCCCTCGGATCACCAGACAGGGAAAATTGTCCATGAGACCAGCTGCCTCCATCTCAAAGCATAGCACGTTGAGCTCTGTGCGTAGCCTTTCTCGCGTTACTCCATCCCTCATCACTTGATTCCCTGACGCGATTAACCCATAGTGAATTGTGGGAATTTCGTCTTCACGGTCAGATCGAGTGATCAGCCGACCGGTTTCACAACTAGCGCACGTCGCTTGGCCGGCTCGATGATCATAGTCTGCCTCAAATAAGCGATCCTGCTGTGCGCCCTGATATGCACTAGTCTTTTGCAGCTTTGGATATTTTGACAGCATCAGTGACAGATGTCTTGAAAGCTCCGCCTCCTCCATCATATGCCTGGCCTGTAAACTGCTAGCAGCACATCCGGCGGTCGGTTCAGCGACCCCGTCCGCACGAATCGACCTTCGTGAACGGTTTTCCCAAAGTCATACTGGATCACTCCACCAGACGTTTCGCCGGGTTTGCTGATCACCACATCACCTAGTCGAATATCGTTCTCCACGCTCGGAGCTCCACCGCCAACACCAACCATCAGACCAAATATGATTGAGGGAAAGGTAGAGCGGATGTGACTCGCCACGATGGTAGCAGAGGTATTACCCGTCACTGCGGACGGTAAACACGCGATAGCCACGTTCTGCTCCTCAACCCGTCCCAGCGCGTAGTTGTTGGTGTCATGGGACTCCTGGGGGAGAGGATCATGGCGTTCGTCCAGCATGGCCACCGCTGCAGCCAGCTCCGTCGGCAACGCACATATCCATCCCACGGTGTAATCATCATGCTTCATATGAGCGCGTGGGACCGGGTTGCTACTAGGTCAATTTCTGGGGTAGTCACTTTGGGTAGCTGGTGGTAGATCTCGGAAGCTTTCTGGGACTTAATTCTGATGGAGCCTCGACGCTGTTAATTGAATGACTGAGAAGAGTTCATGTTACTGTCGCACGTGAATGCTATTGTAACCTCCTTTATGAAAACAGCATTTTGGGATCTCACAGCCCGCAATGTTGATGTTGCGCGTTTCTGCCTTGTTTGACGGCACGGCCCACCGGTCGGCCTTGTCCGCTAATACCCAACTAGCATCGGTATCTCCGATGTCGGTTACAAGTGAAGAATTGTTGTCACTCAAATTACAAATTCAGCATGCTACAATCGTACGAGCCAATACGAGCACTCCTATTCGCTGTGGCGAGTCAGGTCCTACTAGATCTTCTCTGCCATGTGAGCCAAGACAATATCGTAATCATCGTCAATGGAAGTGAGATCGCCCAATATATCCAGATCTTCTCAGAGACCACCCAAGCCTCGGGTTGAGCTTCGCTCCCGGGCGAAAAGTTGAAGAATGTCATACTGAAGACTGCCTACATTGTCGTCAGCTGCTCGAGGACCTAGCGCACGGTAGACTGGAATCTTCCTACAGAGACAAAGGTTGCCGGCAGAAACGTCAGGGTCAGGACCGCTATCGTCTTCATTGCGGCACTGTCACTTTGTACGGCTTCACTGATCCCGACCATGGCCTTGTTATCTTGTTGCGCAATCGTGTTAAAAGCCTGTTTGAAGTCAGTGTTGACCGGCAGGATCTCCTCCCTTCCCACGGACCAAGTCTATTTCATTACGCAATCTTGCTTCATTGGCTTTGGACCGAGCCCTCAAGCTTCGCATCATCTGGATTTGAAAGCGGAGACGTTGCCTGATGCATTGCGAGACAATCGAATCCGCGTCAATGTATGACCGTCCCACGTCCGAGAACCATTCGTGTTGGCCAAGGATACCAACCATAGTGTCTATCGCAACGTCAAGAGTTTCGGAGGAGTGGACCGTGTGCCGTGCAAAGTCATGAAGCAACGGGAAGTTCGGCCCCTGCTGCGCAGCGTCCAGTCGGTTCTGGAAGTGATTGTTAACCGCCTTTGGTTTTCCAGCGGGGTAGTTAGGCAGCATTACCAATTCAGTCACTCTGACAGTGTCTCGAAGGGACCAAACAGATTTATCAAGGAGCTTGATGATCTCATCAATAACCACCACATGTAGTGAATAAACGTCAAAGAGCTTGGGCGTCGTCGAGGGCGATAGAAAGCGCACTTGGAGACTATCATGTAGATTCGGAGGGACGTCGAAGCAAAACATAATCTGTTCACCTGGCGATATCCACCTCGTAAAGAAGCCCATTTCGTGCCATTCATAATCCTGCTGGTTGACGCCTCCACTAGTCGCGACCTGCTTTACCAAGAATCGAAACCATGTGGCTGAGGTCTGCTGTAAGCCAGAGCCTGTGTGGATTGGACGATGGCTATATCAATACTGTGGACTTCGAGCTTGCGTCCTTCATCGTATATATCTTGACAGCCGAAAAACCCATTGGACCGTTGGCAAGCATCAGTCCAGAGATGATCTGGGATCATATATCGACTGGATAAATTTTGCCGAAAGGCATCAGATGATAAGAGTGCCTCCGAAGCGGCAAATCTGTTTAAGGTCACTGGGGGGTTGTTGCCATGTGCAAAGAGCTATGCGGCTTACACGATACAGTTGTGATGATCATCATACCTACGCAGTTTGTCAGCATGCATTGTGGATGCCGTATCCTTTCGACGGACCGTAGCAGTTCTTCTCTCACCACCCTTCTGCAACGCCAGATTTCTCCCACTGCAAGAACTCAAAGTCTGCACTCGAAGGGATAGCGGATCTCGCACCTTGTTCGAGAAGGTCAACGAAATACATAACATATGATTCCCTCAATCCGCGCAGTCAGCTCTGCAGGTTATGGAGGGAACTTGCGGTATTGAAGCAAGGGCTGAGCCTCTAGCGTCCTTCAACCGCGCCGGTGAAAACGCCAAGGCGACCTACGAGGCGCGCCAGCTTCGTGAGGCACAGTCTTCCATACCATCAACCTGATTATATGACCTGGTTTTAACTCAAAAATTTCTATGTCTTTCGAAAGGTCATGTCGTGGTTTGCAAGATCAAATATGACGGCCGCCTCATCCCACCCTTCTCCGTATCAAGGCTCCATGCTGCCAAACGACGACCAGTAGGGATTTGCAAGCTTGAGAAGCTGCACGATCGATCACCACCTTATCATCAGTGCCCTACCTCCCGAGAACATATTGAGAAAAACCCTGACAAGGTATGCATCGCCAGGACTACACGGTGGGATGGATCTGTGCGGTACAGACAGAGTTCGTGGCAGCCTGCGAACTGCTGGACGAGGAGCACCCTTTACTGTCAACCGATTCCCCTCACGATGACAACGCCTACACCCTCGGTCGCATTGGCGATCACTACATTGTCATCGCATGCCTTCCGAAAGGGAGGTACGGTATCGCGTCCGCCGCCAGCGTGGCTAAAGACATGCTGCGCAGCTTCGAGTCCATCCGGATCGGATTGATGGTCGGCATCGGAGGAGGGGCTCGGGGTGCGGGAAATAAACTGCAGAGTGGCGCAATTCTCAACTTGGATAAGTCTTCAACGATTTAGTATACGCTTATTATTTTGGCTAGGAATCTGTATATATAGTCGACTAGAGTACCTTGTAAACCAAGAGTTTTATAGTTAAAGCATTTGTGGACGAGTTATAAGTGTTGGTCGAAAATATATCCTACCATCTTTCGCGGGCCCACTCTGCAGTTTATTTCCCGCACCCCGAGCCTGGGGTATTATTATTCTCCTGTTAATACTTAGTAGCCCCGCTGTTGGTTTATGAGAGGCAAATTTGGGAGGAGACAATTGTTCACTCTATTTGATAGCTTAGGGCTAGGGCTAATCCTCGGCGCTATACCTAATTCGGAAGGATCAGGCTCGAATAATAACATGAATAATGCACAAAGGAAAATGTCTACACAGGTGGGTGTAGGCCAGTTATGTAGGCCTCATGAGAGGCTACCCCTTGCACAAGCCTCCAATAGCGTGCCAGCGCATACATTCCGTGCTTGGACCTCCGGTTTCTTCCCTAGCAGCAGGTAGCTCCATTTTGGCTGCAAGCTAATTACACTAGCTGGGGGTTGCATTCCAACACTCCCTCTTCATTTGTCTTGTGGGAACATGGAGACGGTGGTTGCTGATAGCGGTAACGGCATGTATGATGTAGTGGTGCTTCTTGGGTTATCTCCTGACCTTCTCTGACGGTGGTGGCGATTTCCTGTATTTGTGGGAGCAATCGTACATTCCTAGTAGGCGTCTTCCTTCCTCGAACACCTTCGTGGTGAGAGGCTTTGTGAGTATATCGGCTGCCATTGCGGCGGTGGGAATGTACTGAATATCGACTTCTTTGTCGTCTACCAACTGTCTGATGTAGTGGTATTTGATGTCGATATGCTTTGTTCGTGCATGGTGCTCGGGATTCACTGTCAGAGCATTGCTTCCTTTGTTGTCACCGAACAATGTAACAGGATCACCATTAACAGGCATGAATCGTAGTCCTTTCATCCATTTGGTGGCCCACACGATTGACTTCCCGGCCTCAGTTAGGGAGACGTACTCGGCCTCAGTGGTAGATGTTGCCACATCTCTTTGCTTATGACTGTACCATATGCAAGCTGCTTGTCCACATAGGAGGGCGAACCCGTACGTCGATTTCCTATCCACTTTGCTGTCACCGTATGCTGAGTCTGCGTATCCTACCGGGTCACCGGTGGCTTGGTAGCGGAGGCCATAGTATGTAGTTCCGCGAAGATATCTGAGCACTCGTGTGAGGGCATTCATGTGACGGACAGTGGGATCGGTGCAAAATTGGCTGAGTTTGCTGACGGCGAATGCCAAATCGGGTCGGGTGCATGTCATGAGATACATGAGACTTCCAATTCGCTTCTGGTAGTCTTGCTGACATGCTCGTACTTCGTCTGGCTGCGGAGGATCGAGAGCGGTGTATCCATCAATGGGAGTACTCACGGGAATTGCCTGATCCATATCGTAGTCCTGTAGGACCTTTTCGGCGTACTGTGACTGCTCGAGGATCACTACATTCGCCTTCCAATCACGGTGGGACTGTATGCCGAGTATGCGATTCACAGGTCCGGCCTCAGTGCATTTGAAGGCGCCATGGATTCCCGCCTTGATGGCTTTCATTGCTGCGGGATTCTTAGTGGCAATGAGGATATCGTCCACGTAGAGGCCGATGATTGCCATTCCGTCCTTGTTGTCGCGAACGAATATACAGCTGTCAGCTTGGGTAGGGCGGAATCCCATTGCACGAATGGCTGCGGCGAATCGTTGATTCCAAAGTCGGGCTGATTGCTTGAGGCCATACAGACCCTTCACCAGTTGCAGTACCTTACCACGTGATGCATTCGTCTCAGGCAATCCTTGTGGCTGCCACATGTATATCATCTCTTTCAGCAAGGCATTGAGGTAGGCGTTATCCACATCCATTTGTTCGATGGGGATACCGTGTATGACGCAGAAAGCGAACAGCATTCGCAATGACTCGAACCTCATGGTGGGAGCGAATGTCTCATGGAAGTCGATGTTTGCCGTCTGACTGAATCCTCTTGCTACTAAGCGTGCTTTGAACTTGTCGACAGTGCCATCAGGGTTGTACTTGACCTTGAAGACCCATTTGCATGTGATTGGCTTTCTGCCCAAGGGAAGGTCCACCATTATCCATGTGCCTGCCGCAATGAGATCGTGGAGCTGTTTGGCAATGGCGAGTTTCCACCAGCGTGCATGCGGCCCTGTAATTGCCTCGTGATACGTCTGCGGTTCAAGGATAGCTGTAGCTATTTGCGCTCTCTCACCGAATCGATTGTAGAAAGTATGCGGGTTATATTCCCTCCTCAGTCTCCGAGGGCGCGACGACGCTGCTGTTGCGGGGGTAGGCTGCCGTGTTGGACGTCGTGTGGTAGCTGATACAGGGGCAAGTGGCATAGAGGGGTCTGTTGATGCCTCATCAACGTCATAAGGTGATTCTATACCTAGGGGAGTATTGTCAGTATTTGATGCAGAGAATTCCCTAAATTCTCCTGCCTCGTTGGCCGGTGGCAGCGCGGCGCCGGCTGAGTTGGGTGTGCTTCCGCTCAACTCGGTGGCAGCGGGAGGAGATCCCCTGGAGAGTTCTCCCTCTGCTTGAGGATCCCCGGTGTCCTCATTTTGTGCATTTCCTGACGGCGACGACGTGGCCGCCTCAGGCCTCGTGCCCCCGTCCGCATCACCGTCGTCGCTTGATACATCATTATACTCACTAGGCGACGCGTCCTGGGTACCGTCGGCCACCCTTGGTGGTAGGAGGTCGACGTCTGCTCGGAGGGTGTTGTATGACTGAGGGAAATCCAGTTGATTCAGCAAATCGACTCCCTTCCGGTCCTCATAAAACTTCACCGAAGTCGGAAACACCAAGCGATTCTTTCGTGGATCGTACACACGGTATTGCGACGATGAGAGGTAGCCAAGGTAGATTCCCTCGTAGCCACGGGGGTGCAGCTTGCTCTCTCTTAGTTCCTTTGGTATATACACCAAGCACACGCACCCAAACGTCCTCTCCTTGCTGAGATCTGGCTTCTTCAGGTGCTTCTTCTCATACGCTGACGTATTTCCTCTCGCACCATGCGGTAGCCGGTTCTTAAGGTGGTTTCCATACAGGCATGCTTCTGACCAGAAGCTCATGGGCAGTCCTGACTGACTGAGCATAGTCCTCATGATATTGCCAATCGTTCTGTTGAATCGTTCCGCGATCCCGATTTGGTAGTGCGTGTAAGTAGACGTGGTTTCGAGGGTGATACCATGGAGTTTCAACTCATCCTTCAATGCAGTGTATTCCAACGCGTTGTCAGTCCTTACCACCACTACCGGTGCAGTGCTCAGATCCTTCCTATCCCTCGTACTCTCTTTGTCGACAGCGAGTATCACTGTCAGCAGAAACTTGCCTATGCCTTTCTTGTCAGGGATCGGTTCCACTGACGACCAGTCTGTGGCCTCATCAATCACCGAACCAAACCACCTGCATCCATGGATGATACTACCGATGGGGTACGGTCCCCAGAAGTCGGCCTGGAACCTTGCACCCGGCCTGGTCTCCTTCGTGTGAGGATGTCTGTTGATCGTTTGCGACATCTTACTCTGGTCACATACATTGCACTGAAAGTGCGCCGGTGCTGTGGCCACTTCCACTCCCTCTGCAAAGAGATCTAGGTCTTTCAAGCGGTGTACACCCGGGTGGCCGAGTCGTTCATGCATCCTTCTGAATGTATCCATTTCCTTTCCTTCCTTCGTGGCCTTTGAAGCATCGTCCGAGGGCCCTTCGCCGGTGACGAACGCCTTGTCTGAAATCGATTCCGTCAACTGGTATAGGCCGTTGCACACTCCGCCTCTTGCTACCACTTGGTTGGTGGTCGTGCTGATGATCTTGACGCTTCGGTCTCTGAATCTCGTCTCAAAGCCTTTTCTGTCCAGTGCTATTATCGACAGCAAATTGCACCCCATGCCGGGTACATACAACACGTCCTGCATCACTTGCGTTCGCCCAGAAAGTACGACATGGATCGTCCCCCTTCCTACTGTAGGCAGTTTGTCGTCATTGCCAAATTCGACTATCCCATGGTGAGGCTTCATATCAACGAACCAGTCCTTGTGCGGAGTCATGTGGCGAGTTGCACCTGAGTCGATTAGCCACCTCCTGCTATCAGCAGTGCTATCCGGCCTTTGCGATTTGACTGGGTATCTCGTCCTTGCCATCAATGCACTGTAATGAGGTGGACTCTCACTACCACTCTCGTTGCCGGTCCTCGATCTGGCCATCCATGCGCTGTCACGCGGTGGTGATTCGTCACCGCTTACACTCTCGTCACTCACATGACCACCCTCACCGGCGGTCTTTGCATGCTCAGCTTGCTTTCCTTTGCCGTCCTTCTTGCCTTTAGGCTCCGCATTTGCCTGATTTCCGGTGTCCGTGCCAGCCGATTTCGGTGGATTCGTGCACTGGTGCTTCACGTGGCCATACTCACCACAATTGTGACACTGGTATGTGCTGTAATCCTTTTTTCCTCCACTTTCAGTCCTTCCTGTTATACCAGGACGATTGCCACGTCCCTGGCGAGCGGCCAATGCTGCATCCTTGGCCGATTTGTCCTGTTCCACGCTTCGGAGCTCCGTGATAACTTGCTGTGGTGTAGGGAGATCTCCTCTTCCGAGCACGTATTTCGCCATATCGTATTCAGACCCCCTGCATGCATTGACAAGGACTAATGCTAACACCTCGTCCGTGAGTACCAGCTCAGGCCTCACATCCATAATCTGGTCGCGTTTCATCCTGAGGTCTGCGGCCATAGCATCAACTGTCTGATCGGCTGACTTTTGGTAGCTAATAAACTTCGTGAACATGGTCATGAGACGCCCTTTTCCACTCACGCCGTGTAGCCTCTTAAGTTCGTCCCAGGCCTCTTTTGCACCCTTGATATGCGTCAAGTGAGTCGTCTGCACTTCTTCCACACTGTTGACAATCACCATTACCATCCAGGTGTTGACTTGTCGCCACCTCGTGGCTGCTCTCATTGTTTCGGGTTTTGGAACATAGCCGTCTATCCAGCCCATCATTCCTCGTGACTTGAAAAGACGTTCGTGTGCCTGGGCCCAAACATGGTAATTGGTAGCCTTCAAGGTAGGCA
This sequence comes from Evernia prunastri, assembly GCA_003184365.1. Lineage (NCBI taxonomy): Eukaryota > Fungi > Ascomycota > Lecanoromycetes > Lecanorales > Parmeliaceae > Evernia > Evernia prunastri. The sequence goes on along the minus strand of NKYR01000229.1, from coordinate 16,058 downwards.
TTCTCGTTGCTGGTTTGGCGAATAACGAAGCAGGCAATTCCTTCGTGAGGTCAATACTAGGCCCACTAGCATCGTCTTCGTGGTCCGACTCGTCGTCCTCCTCACGAATGGCCTTCATTGGTCCACGGGAAGCTGATCTCGCTTCTCTTTTCACTACCGGATCTCTTTTTGATGTCGCTGTTGATCCTCTATCAGCGGGTGCTGTCTGGTTATTACCTCCCGTCAATGACACGCCTTCTCCTCCCTCAACCGTCTCTTGCAAGTCGCCGGCACTCCCATGGCTGTTCCGGCGGTGCGCATCCATACCAGTCTCGCGTTGCTCACTCATAGCTGTATGCGGAAGTGGTGATACCCAGTCAATGGCTGACCGGGCTCATAACCTGTTGGTTTATGAGAGGCAAATTTGGGAGGAGACAATTGTTCACTCTATTTGATAGCTTAGGGCTAGGGCTAATCCTCGGCGCTATACCTAATTCGGAAGGATCAGGCTCGAATAATAACATGAATAATGCACAAAGGAAAATGTCTACACAGGTGGGTGTAGGCCAGTTATGTAGGCCTCATGAGAGGCTACCCCTTGCACAAGCCTCCAATAGCGTGCCAGCGCATACATTCCGTGCTTGGACCTCCGGTTTCTTCCCTAGCAGCAGGTAGCTCCATTTTGGCTGCAAGCTAATTACACTAGCTGGGGGTTGCATTCCAACACCCGCCGGATCAACGTTACTCGTATCTACCCGGAAGTGCACTTTACCCAGAAGTGCACGATTAGGGCTAGGGCACAGCGCCGAAAATCAGTAAAATGTATATATCATACGTTATTTCTATGACAACTCCGCATTTTCATGATGTGAAATGCTAGAATCTCATTACTGTCATACTGAATTGTCTGAAATACGCTTTTTGAGGCAAATGGGTCTACCAGTTCATGTGGAAACCATTGTTTGCTCCTCTTTCTCTTAGAAGGAAGCGAGAGAGACCTCGGATGCCAAGCCCAGGCTGACGGTGAAATTCGTAACATCAATTGCCATATCTTCGTATTCCCACTTTTACAATCCTAAAAGTATTGCTCCGTTAAGCTTGATGGAGTCTATAATGTCAAATCAACAGATATTAGTGAATTTCTCGTACGACGACGCTGTCCCACTAGGCGGCTTCAAGTCCGGTTTGAGCAATGACAACCGCGAACGTTGAGGCTGATAGTTCCGACTTTTATAGTATGAGATTATGGCGGGTGGTAACGTAGGGTCTGTTTCCCTTAGCTAATACTGCGTATGCTGATATAATGGAGCCGTTTTCGCTCTAAGCCGGACCGATGAGTGCTCGCTTTCCTGTTCTGTAGAGGCCTCACTTGAGCTGATGCTAGACTCCGAGGCTGATGTGTCCGAGACCGGGTATTCTTCACCTGGGTCATTCCCTTGATCTTGATTTTTGTACGCTGCAATGTCAGGAAATGACCTGTACTTTGATATTTTGTATTCTCATTACAGGAGAACTGCTCCTTTACATCAAAAAAGTTCTGTCCTCCCAGGTCTGGTATTATTTAATAGAAAATAACTCATTAGTTATTGATAACGTTGGCCGTGCTTATCGAATAACCATGCCATGTGTTCTCGTTCCTTTAGCGTCAAGCCCGCGCCTTCTGAGCTAGTCTTCTCCTCGTAAACAATGCTGCATACACATGAATCAGTGTAGCTCTGTATTAAGATAGAAACAATTGCATTGATGTACCCTGGCGATCCCCGATATTCAACAATAAGTCCTAAAATGATCGACGACATGAAGATAATCTTCCATATCCATGTCACCAAACGACCCAGTGTAGGTGGTGCAATGACTATTCTTCCGTAACACGACGACAGGGCCGCACCATTCATGTGGAACTGCTCCTTGCGTTGCTGCGATGATGCTTTGATTGGGAATAGACCCGTCTAAAGAGAATGCATTCCGGTTGTGGATTTCAATCGAATGTTCCAAAGGACGGCCGCGTAGCTTGTTATGGTCAAAGGATGTCCTCTCTATCAAAGTGCGCTCTGGACCCATATAGTCGTCGACATTCTGAGGTTCTTCCCATTTGTGGCCACCCTCTACTGTCTCTTTACATGCAATCCAGACGAACTTGGGCTGTTTCTTGCTATCTTGGAAAAGGATTGCTCGTCGATGCAAAGAGGATGGTCGCTCACTGTTATGGCTGTACTGAGAACATAGCAGCTTGTGGGATGGCCAATCAATTTTCTGACAGTGAGTGGAGCAGTAGCCAGTTGAACGGCACTGTTTACACAACTGGGCCGTGACAGAGTTGCATATTCCACACGCAGGTGCCATTTTCCCTGGCTGACCAAGAATTTTTAGAAGAATAGAGTAGAAAAATGTTTTATGTGGCCAGAAACAGAGTGTTTAAGATAGTGAAAGCTAAAATCTGGGGGAGGAATAGGGAAGTAGAGCGGCGGGGAAGTTGATCTTTGAGCATTCTAGAGATGGAGGCATCTGACTGCACCGCTAGTGGGAACGAGGGCAGATAACAGATCGACGCCAAGGCTTTCACCGCAAGTCCACATGACCATCCTGAAAGCGACCTAAGCAAGTGCCAAGAACTGTTTCAGATGTATAATCACAAGCGATAGTTGGATGAGCATCTTGAAGCGATTAAGTAGGGTGGGGGTTAGGGTGGTGACGGTTGAAAGTATTAGGGTACACGAAGCTCATCAGCGCATGGGATGCATCATTCAGTAAGGAGAAGCTCAGAGATGAACAAATTTCATAGTGAGTCCAGCATACATAACTGGAGAAGTTGGACCAGTCATTTGGTGATCTGTATTGTGGGTTCGATAAACGTGACGTATCAAAGCTAGGGAACGTGTCCCCACCTTATCTTACTATTAGAGAAAATCCCTGTATTACAAATCATCACGTCCACGGTATCCTGGCTCGCCTGGTAAGCGGTTTCTATTTGTTTGCCCGCAGGGGTTACGTGTGCCCTATCCTTGATTCTAGGGATTATGTGCTAATCCGTGACTTTTCGTGGAATTTGAAGATAAAGTCATCTGACAATGGAGAGCAGTGATATGAGAAGTAAGTTTCGACGGAAAGCATAGTCACTCGTTGCGAACCTCCAAGCAATGGATTTGGCAAGGATATCTCGAGCTTCACTGCAGAAGCGGTTCTTCTCAACTGCTGTTAAACGATCCAAGGACCACGAATGGACTAGACGGTGCATGAAGAGATGACATCTGAAGTCGTCTCGTCCGACTAATGAGAAGGACATTAGTGTCCGAATACCTAAACGAAAATTTTGGGTCTCCCAAGTCCCATCTGAACGAAGGCGAAACAAGGCGGATGGGCATTGATCAGCTACTTCATATGCGGCATTAGACTCTGCTCCGGGATTTTCCGCCGCAGCTTTAAAGATTTCTTCCATAATGTTTTCATTGTGAAAAAATGGAAGTATCTGTAGGATCTGTAGTGCAGTTTTTGGACCCTGATGCAAGGCTTCATTTGCTGCTGAGCCGGCCTGTCTGGCAATTGCAGCGTATGATAAGTCCCACGTAGCATAAACCGCTCGATCATACCCTGAAGCCCCTTTGTACGCTTCATTTCGCAGCAAATGCTGACGATGTGCATTGAAGGTGTTTAAGAAGTCATCAATATAGCATTCACCGCTCGCTATGTACGCTCCTGCTTGATCAACTGCAAGGGCAAGACATCCGAGATTGGTAACAATGTCTGACGCTTGTTTCTTGAAGCTCTTCACTGACACATTGAGACGCGCGGATTTGAGAAGAAGTTCTGATGCTTCATTCTCGTTCATTTCCGAAACGCACCGCATTTGAGATCCAACAAGTCTCCTTAACATTCGGTTTCTGCTCGTATAGAGTATATCACCGTGAATGCCAGGAGGCCAAAGTCCTGAGATGTCCTCGAGATCATCGGCTCCATCAAACAAGAGAAGCCAATTACTTTTGTAATTTTCTAACTCTCGTAGAGCGACTTCCAAGGAACAATTCGGGTCTGTAACTGTTCCAATTTTCAAAGCAATGTTCTTGTAGCTTTGCTCCAGAGTGTTTCTATTAGTCGCGTCCATCCAAAACACACTCTCATATCTGTTTTAAATTGATTAGTAGTCACATCGAACAATAAAAGTTATACTGACCTTCGTCGACACTTCTCGGTAAACCTTGAAGCAATTTGCGATTTACCCGCACCTCCCATTCCATACAGCAGGTATTCGCGTCGTAAATGCTGTCCAGGGCCTTGATCGGTGAAATATTCCTTCAATGCTCGTAAAAAGTCTTCCCGTCCTGTGAAAAGACTGCTAGATAGCGATTGATGTTTCACTGGTACACCAGGCGTAGGCTCCGTTGCCGATTTTGGAACAACTCGGCCTGTGTCGGAATCAGTCTCTCACAAAGCAAGTAAGATCGAAGCAGCGTCAAAAGAGATGAATACATCTTCTCATTTTGAATCACGACTGACATATTGACTGCAGTGATACTTCCGATTGTTGAAGCTCACTTACTCGACAAATAATTTCTACCACTTTGTTGATGGAGCTCGAGACCACCACATCTTGCATATAGGCTTTGGTATGAACTTGTACTTCATTCATTTTCTTCCATTCTTCTAGGGAGATATTGCCGACCCCATGATTCACGTTGAACCGAAAATAACGGTTCGGGGATTGCCGAAACCGTTCTGCCATTTCATGAGCGGTTTGTTCACAGTCTGTTGCAATCCCTTTGAGTACTCCAACCATGTCTGTAGGGAGTATTCTTTGAAAGGCGTCTGGCTGAGATAGACCGATCGTACCAGGATGACCGGTGCCAATGCTGATCAAACACCCAAGCTTCGACGCGCCTCCAAAGACCGTCAAAGCTTCACCAAGCGCCAGCTGGACAGGATTGTTGAGCAACAGTCCGCCGTCCAAAAAGTCCTCCTGCGCTCCCCCATCGTCCACAATCGTCATCCGTTTGAAGAAGGTTGGTGCGGCTGTGGTCGCTCGCGCGGCTTCCCAGATCTTGCAGTTGGTGCTCGCGTTTTCCCGCACAACGTATGATCTGAACAGCCGTGGGTGAGCCATGTTTGCTGCTGGAACTGCGCACACAAAAGTCTTTGCGAACTTCGCTTCGCCATTCTCCCGCAGTATGTAATCCCCTAGCTCTTTTGCTGCCACCAAGTCTTGGATCCGTTTCTCCAACGTGGTTGCTTTGAAGGCTCCATCCTGGAAGGACCACTTTTGATTTGCTTTACAAAACACTGCTCCTGCAATTTCATTGTATGCTCTCAATGCATCTTTTGTCGTCATTTGCAAGCGACCCAGCATCAAGGCAATAAGGCTGCATACAATGAGTACGGTATTCCTCGTTCGACGCAATCGAGGAAGCGCCTTACCCGCCTGTACTGGTACCTCCGATGATATGGAAATAATCGCAGGGCCGGGGTAGATTTGTAAGGCTCTGATCGTGTTGTATCCGTTTCATGATTTCGTCCAATATGAGAAGCATGGAAACGCCCCGGATCCCCCCACCATCTACAAGCTAGTCAACACGGAAAATCAAGACAACGCGCAGTTACACACCGAAAGTCAACAGTTTCAATGGCTCATCCATTCTGACCGAAACATACAAGATGCAGAGTAAATAAAGCGGGCAGCTGGGCTAAGTTGGGGCATCGAGAGCTTCGCCCCACTTGGTTTCGGTCGGCCGCAGTCGCCCATGTATTCTATTCTACGGAACAGTCCGCTTCTAGAACATTCTACAGTCCCGGGACTAAAGTATTTAGCCGAAAATCATTCTACACCTATCACAACTATCAACTATTAATAAGGTGGAGAATACGCCAACACCCTTCAAGCAGCAGCAGCATCATGGGGAGACGAAGCAAGAGTCCGACAGCTGCCAAGCCGAGTAATTAGCTCACGCTTGACCAGATGAAGGCACTTGTATCAGTATCCAAAATTAAATAGGAAGCTGGCGGGGTTCTGAGTTACTTCGGCGAGGAAAGCTCGCACGCGGTCGGTATCGAGGTCGGGAGGCTGGTCTCCCATGGTAACGAGGTTTTATAGTGCTGGGAAGCACTATCAGATGTTAAGGTCTTTCGTAATGTCAAGGAACGAGGTAATGGCGAAGGATTTGCATTATTACTTGGCTACATTGTACGTAGGTGAAAGGCCAAGACGAAAGACAAGGAATCAAGCTGGGGCAGGGCCAGCTGCTATCTAAATAGAAGCTGGCGCACGGTCCTTTAACCCACATCTTCGTTTCCCATATATGTTGCATGCTCCTCATGGGGTATCGATATCCATGGCAATGATATGACAGCCATGGATATAATGGATATCCATAGATTTTTATAACACCGGTCGTACCGTAATACCCATCTCATGGGTGTTTAATTCTTTATTAACTTTTTATTCCTTAGAGTATATATATATTATATTTAGATTCTAAATAAAAAATATATTAATTTAGTATAGATTCTCTAATTAGAAATTTAAATTCTTGAAAAATATTAGTATTTGATAAAGTTAGTATTAAGTGTGTTGGGAATATGGGATGATGTACCTATCATCAAGTGGACTGAGGAGCAACTATGAAGGAGAAAGTAGAATACATGTTTGTGCGCTTGCCAAGCCACTAGTATCACCGGGCTGTTTGCCACATTTTCCAACACTCCCCCTCAAACAGCACCTCTACTACCATGTCAACAGTGGCGATAGTAGTATCCAAATGAGTCTCGAAGGTAGTCACAGTATAGACAATCTCCCGGGGCCGTCAAGAATGATAACCGACCTAGTGATTGTCGAGATCCAGACCGTGCGAATACCATTCGAAAAGTTGAAGGTTCCATCCCACGACCGTTTTGTGGCAGGTTAACCATGTGGTTTCAATCGCACTCCCCCGGATACTCAATCACTCCCCCTGCTATATTACCACCCCTTGATTGAGTACCGCTTGCCGATTGAAGGAATCCAACGCATAACCTTTTGTGGCAGGCTAACCATGTCTATCCGACTAGATGTCTATCATGGGATCAAAATCCCATACTCTTCCATTCTCAGCCGCATTCGCTCTTTTGGCTCTCGCTAGAAATTCGTCCATCACTCCGAGTTCTTTAGCCTTGGCGATGTAGGCATGAATCTCTTCATCATCAATATCAGATCCAGAGTCCGAGTCGCTTTTGGATACAGCATCATTAGCGCAGTGTATACAGTCTTCCGAATCAGAGGTACCACTGATGGCAGTATGAGCCTGGTGCTTGGATCCATCTTTATCTTTCTTCTTGATTTTGACGGAGGATTTAGATTTGTCCTTAGCAGAGTACTTGAAAGGCTTTGTCTTCTTTTCCTTTCCATCACTCCCGGTGTCTGATTCTGACGATTCTGACAATTCTGACGATGTGGTCGAAACTCCGGAGTCCGAGGAATCATGACGATGTCGCTGTCTCTTCTTGGCTTTTTTCTTGCCTCTCTTATCATTGATATAGGCTTGTGCTTTTGAGAGATACTTGCACTGCAACACGAGATGTGGTCCGTGACAAAGAAAACAGGAGCTTCTGAATGATCTCTTATAGGCAGCCATTGCAGAGTCGGAATTTGTAAGAGTGTCCTCCTTGTCCATCAGTCTCTGAAGCTTCTCGTCCGTTGTAGCGTAAGAAGTGATGAGACTATCAGCCAACGATGTGTACACTTCCGGTAGCGATGTCAAGAGGATTTGAAAGAGTACACCTTCGCCGAAAGCCTGAGCAACCTCCGGATTGATCTCTTTTAGATGACGTCTCTTGTTCTTGATATCATTCCAAGCATCAGATATCTTTGTGACATTTTGATCGCTAGCAAATGTGTAATTTGTCAAGTCTTTTAGGATTGCCAGGCCTGTAGCGACTCTCTTATCTACGAATTTCCCTTGGAGATGCTCCCATATTATCTTTGTATTTGTCATCTCTTCCACATCTTCCTGAGTAAACTCATCGAGACCCCGTAAAATAAGGAGACGTGCGTTGGCATCATCTTTCTTGAAAGCTTTGAACTTGTATGGATCGACAGGGAGGTTGAGGCCGTTGAATGCGTAGGCTTCTCGCGTAGTGGTGAGAACATATTCGATATCTTTGGCTTCGAGTGTTGTTTTCGCTTGATTGAACCACTGACGACAATTGGCCTTGGTGAGAATGGGAAGCTTCTCGTACTTCCAGTCGGTTGTTGAACTCATGATGGCGGATGAGTATCAGATAGGGTGTCTTTCGTAAGTTGGAAATGTATATGCGTTTCTCCGGTCTATGCAGATGCTCGCCAGCTATCGTCGCAACCTACGTCAGTTAGTAGCACTCCTGTAACGGCTGACGCTTAGCGATCCTCGGTGTGGTGCCTAGCAGGCCAGATATGTGTCAGTTAGCAACGCGAGCTCCTCCTTCGGCTGACGGGTTTCGTGTTCGATCTGTACGGCACGGAGTCTCACTTCCTGGAAGCTATGCAACCGGGGTCATAACCTGTTGGGAATATGGGATGATGTACCTATCATCAAGTGGACTGAGGAGCAACTATGAAGGAGAAAGTAGAATACATGTTTGTGCGCTTGCCAAGCCACTAGTATCACCGGGCTGTTTGCCACATTTTCCAACAAAGTGGAAAATTTTCCAACTTTAGGGGAGGCTCCCGGGGGGGACTACCCCGGGAGCCCTTAGAAAAAATTAGCGCGATTTTTTATTTTTTTCTTCTAGGGGCTCTAAGGGGGAGATACCCCCGGAGCGTCCCCTAAAGTTAGAAAATTTTCCACTTAATACTAACTTTATCAAATACTAATATTTTTCAAGAATTTAAATTTCTAATTAGAGAATCTATATTAAATTAGTATATTTTTTATTTAGAATCTAAATATAATATATATATACTCTAAGGAATAAAAAGTTAATAAAGAATTAAACACCCATGAGATGGGTATTACGGTACGACCGGTGTTATAAAAATCTATGGATATCCATTATATCCATGGATTTCGGTAACCTATGACTGTCATGCAACATATACCCGATATGCGCGGATGATGTAAAGGTTAAACGAGACTAGGCGAGATCAGTACGAGGCGAGGCCGCACCATGACATCATGGTACGACCAGTATCATAAATATCCATGGATATAATGAATATCCATGGATTTCGGTAACCCATGGCTGTCATGCAACAAACACACTTAGCGACCTATTTGGGCCTGGCGTGTCTTGGCAAAGTCACTACGGCCCACAAATAGCTTTCACCACTGGAGACAGATTTGCTCCCTATCAATTGAATCCTCGTTACACACCACTATTGACTTGATCTAGTCGACTCTGATAGATCTCAACACCGGCAGATTGTGGCGACGGATCCAGCGCTCCTAAAACGTGGAAGCCAATACAGGTCGCTCGCGTGGTTGGCGTTGTCTTACAAGGCATCCTAGTTGTCGCATGCTGTTCGGGGCTTCCAGGGTTGGATTTTGTCATAGCTGGACCAACCGTTCTGATTGTTGGCTTATGCGTAACCACAGGAGGCGCTTCATTCGGATGGCTTATGGTCTTCGAGTTGTCGTGCACAATTGGTGGCTTGTTGACCCCTTGGTGCTTCATGCTCGGAGGTCCTGTATCTGTGTTTCTGTTTCTCTCCTCCATCACTTGCTAGGCATTTCACTCACTGTATGGTGCATTGGCGTTCGCGGACATGGAGGATTGGCAGAGTAAAGGCGGAAACTAGGAGCACTAATGAGATATATGTAGACCCGACAAAGCTTTGCTCGAATACAGTTCATTGACACACACTGTCCGACTAAACACGTTGAGCTGCCGCGCATATAGCTCCAGACAGGACTTGAGGGGAAGACAGCCTAGCCGTCACTCTGGTGCGGGCAGCGCTTCCTGCTTTAGGCCTCGCGTAAAGCGCAAGTGGCCATGAACGGAACGCCACACATCACGCTGTTGAGATGATGGAAGCTAGCCATCATTGCAGGACATAGCTTTCGTGCGAACCTACTGCCGTCATATATGGCAGAGCCAACGCAACGTAGTTACGCGAAAAGTGGACGGGGCTTTTCCCTGCTCCTTTGATAGATCTTACGCATTGCATGAAGATTTTACTACTCACTAAGAGGACTTGTACTTGATCTCATGCGTCAGGTTCAATCTGACACAGAAGCGATTGGAGACCCAGCGAGAAGGGTAAAGCAGGGTTGAAGACGAGTCGTAACACTTCCCACAGTCTACTCGGCGCCATCTCTTATTACGACCATACTCCATCTTGATGACCTTTGCACGCAATTTTCCGTCAGCCCCTTGAGTCCAACAATTCAATTGCACTTCACGATGCTTGCAGAAACTCTGATAGATCATGGCTGGGATGGTTGTGACGATGAATCCAGAAGTAAAGGTAAGTGTCCAGGTCACCCCTGCGCCGGGCATAAACCCCAGGCATGGCACCAGGAGGCTACTTATCTGTCCTGCGTTGTCCATTCCCATACCTGGGCTCCACCGTCTCCGGGCTATCACCATTTCTTCTCCGCGATGTTTCGCCAAGTCCAAAACAAACTTGATATTTCCGGCGTCACGGAAACAACCTGGCGCAGGAGCCAAGAGTCCACTCGAGCTAATTTGCTCTGCTCTCCAGGCAAAGAGCGACTCATCGAAAGGGACTCCTTGAGGCCAGTTTGTTATGATCTCCTGCTGAAGCCGCATGAATTCGCTCTCGCCACTCCCGTATCGCGCGTCAAGATAAATATCGAAAATTCCAAGTACACAATATGCCCGGTCTTCGAGATATTCCGTCGTGCGACCGGCTAGCCAGCTCATCTTTTGCGCGAGGCTGGCATCGCGAAACGCGCCACTAAGGTGCTCGGCTGAGATGCGCGTTGCAGTCATAATTTCAGTGACAAGGTCGTCCTTAGACCCAATGAGCTTCCAGTCTCTGTCGAAAAACTTGAGTTGTTTTGGCGCGAGGAGTTCCTGGAGAGTCCAGCCGCGAAGGAACCACTCGCTCCCGACGAACTGCTTCTGAGACATCAGAAGATTGGTACTATCCCAAGATACATCGAACAGGTAAACGTAGCAGACTTGAGCATTTTGATACCAACGGAACATCGAGTTGATTGAGGTAGTCAACTCCTGTGAGTCGCCTTGGTTGATGCAGATAGTATCGATCCAGATGTGTCGCATGGCTTCATCTTTGGTCTCGAGAACTTTCTTGCATGCGCCAGCGATTTTGTAGAGTGAGGACAGGTTACGTTGATCATTCTGCGGGCTGCTACTTGGAAGAGGCGATACGGGGTTTTCAGGCGGGAGATCACGAAGCTGCTGCTTAGGAAGAGATGGTAGATCCCGAAATTGGACTTCCTCGCCTTTTCTCCAACGGTGTGAAAGGATCGCATACTTGGGCGTATGAGTCACTGCCTCAGATGGTCTGTACCAGAGTTGATTTCTTGCATCTGTGAGATCATGGTCTGGATATCCAGACTGGATCTGAAAGTCGTCGACATTGAAGAGCCGCATTTCGATTGTATTGAGGCTCGAACTTACAACTGTGGGAATGGAGGCACCTCTATGGCATGGGCATCAAGCCAAATTTGCTACAGCTCAAGTTTGACGATTGTGGTCCAGTACGTGATTGTAGCTCTGCTCGTAGGGTTGTGTTGAAGTGGCGCAGAAAGTACTTTTGCGTCCTGGTAAGCAACTGGGGCGAAGCTATCGGGACGCGTTGGAGGTCTTCTGAGGTGCAACTAGATCCACCACGCGGTAGAGCGATTTTTAGAGAATTGCTTATTTCACATAAACACCTCGTCTTTCACAGATGCTAAGGACATCGACGCGGGCACGCGAGAAAGGACTATAGCAACGTCTTGAAGACGTAGTAACGCGGGTAGAGAGGGGTCAAGAGCGGGAGCAAGCCTGAGGGTTGGAGGTCAAGGGTTGGGGGTAATCGTCCGGCAAGTAACTCAGCCCATGAGTTACTTGCCGGACGATTAAGGCCTTACGCGAGGTAAGGGTCACGCGGGTGTCACTCACCCGCGTTGTGCGCTAAATCAGCGGGCAGTGCAGGGGCGCAGCAGGTAGGAGCCTGAAATAGGTCCCCTAGTCTTCGGCTTGAGCTACCCTCGTTGTTCTAATAACCTTAAAGCCCCGCCTACTACCTAGACTTCGCCACAAGTTCCCTTAATTATTAAAGCGTTTAGAGGATTCCCGGTAAGGCTTCCGTAACGGATTAGCCCGTCGAGCTCGTTCGGCCCAACTAAGATATCCCGGATGTAAAGGGGTAGTGCAAAGGACGTACTATGCTACGGGAGTCAATGTAGTGGTCATGGGCTTGATTGTAGTAGAACTAATATCTAAGGAGCCCAAACCCTGGGCCATGCTAAGTCGACATATATTCGCCAGAGCGTGAATCCTTTCACCTGCAGGGTGCAGGTCACCATTTCGACTCATATGCCTGCCCTTGCACCAGAGGAAGGCCACAGGCACGTCTTTGGCCAAATCTATACCATAGATGGCAGCACTCAGGACCAGGCAATCACACGGTATGGCTCTTCCAATCGCATTTTCATCCCACTAACTGCGCCAGGCATGGTTATCATGAGGCCACCAAAGAGGCTCTGCACCGCAAGATAGCTCGACTTCTTCGCTCCATGAACCCTTACATCAACGCCCTCAAGACCATGTCTGATCAGCTGGCAAATACACCGAATCTTCGCGGCTACAGACTGCTTCATGAGAACCCCCGCCATCATGATCCAAGGACCTACAATCGCCCTACTTCAGACGAGGTCGCCATCGCTTGGGAGGGCGATCGCGACGATCCACTGAGCATGCCTGAGGCGAAGGATGTGGTGATTGAGGCCAGAACCGGTGACAGATTCAGTGTTCCGTACTGGCATTCAGCTTACATGCCTCTGCGTTACCCTCTCATCTTTCCTTTCGGCGAACCTTCGTGGCATGGCAACATACCGAATTCGGGTGACAGCCTTGGTGGGAGTCTTCTTGCTCGGCGACGTTTACCTGGCGGACCTCCCATACCACGAGTACGAGCAACGGGCAGAGGTGGCTCCAAACGAGTGACTCTCAAGGCGTACTACCGGTTCGTCATGCTTCTTCTTACTGATTCGTCGCTGACTCTGCACAGGTATCTTATGCAAATCCGCCACCGCAAATTCAATCGCCTCCTCCGCAGCGGCAAGCTGTTTCAGCATTTCGTCTGCGATGCATATGTGGCCTGCGAGAGCAGTGATCTCAACTGGATCAAGAAGAATCAAAAGACCATCCGCGCTGATTCCTACCAAGCTGTCGTCAATGCGAATAGATCACCCAAGCTGCCATAGTGCGAGGCCGTTTTCCAACTGGATGGCCTCAACTGAGCTTCTACTTTTGTCAATTCCGAGAGCTGAGGCCGAGAATCCCAAACCTCGTATTGTACACTTTTGGCGGAAGGTGAATGAGGGTCTGCAAGTTCAAGAAGAGAAGACCTGGTGTCACGTCCTAATGTGCGCGACGATGTCATGTCCTTTGCACAACGGATTGATGGTGCCGGTTGAGCGTTTCGTTGTATCGGACAGGGTTCGCGAGATGTGACACTATCCCCTGAGCCTGCTACGTCTGAGCCTGAATCCGTCTCATCTGCGTCCTCCACTTCGATTGGCCCATCGAGAATGGACCCTCCTGGTAATGTTGGCGGTGGATCTCGGTTCCAGATACCCCTAGACTCAAAGCTCTCATTCCGCGCCGAGACTGCGTCCGATACCGGGAGCCGGGGTTCGACATGACTGGGCTCTGCTTCTGATACCGGCCCTTCCAAAGTACGCCTCAAGCTATGAAGTCGCTTCTCCAGCTCAGGTAGTCCGTATTCTCGACACTGCTCTATTCCAATATCGAAATCCACATACGTGCCTTGATGCTTCTTACTTCCCCGCACGATCGTGTACTTCTCAGAACCCAACCACTTTCTGAGATCTCTTACTGTATGTCTTGAACGGCCACTAAGTTTGGCAATGTGGGAGGCGTTGATTCTAAAGTCTGACCTTCGAACCATAATAGGGCTAGGAAATTCTGCGATTTCAATGAATCCTGAAAGCTCTGGTTCTTTTGCTGGTTCTTTTGCTGGTTCTTTTGCCGGCTTCTTTGCTGGCTCTTTTGCTGGCTCTTTTTCTGGCTTCCAGCTACGCAAGTCCCTCTCCAACTCACGCAGACCGTACCTCCGACACAACTCTACCCCAACCCAGAAATCCACATATAAACCTTTGTATCTGAACTCTCGCCTGATCTCGAATATTTCAGTGTGTGGCTGACCGGATGCTTGTAAAATATCACTAACTCTGATTCGAAAGTCGGCCTTTCGCACCAGGACAGGTTGAGTAAGTGTATTAGTTACGAAGAATCCAGAAAGCTGCTAGGCGAAGTAATTGTGAATAGACCCTTATACAAACCAAGGGCGATGTCATACCTGCTTGGGAACGCTATTAATGTTTTCCATAGGCTCGCTGTGGTCACTACGCTGGATTTGCAGCCCATATTCTACTAATGGCTGCAGCTTCTGCTCCAGTCCGAAATGCTTGCAGATTATTTGTCCGTGTTCGAAGCTAACCCAAGAGCTTGAAGAAGCAATACCTGCTAAAGGTGGAAGGATCTCGACCTTGATACTTTGTTGCAGCCGCTGCAGGAGATGTTCAATATCACTGGGATTCTTGTTAGTCAGTGTCAGTATCTGACTGGCGTTGAGAAAGCAGTCTTCTTTTCGCATAAGCACAGTTCTGTCGTCAATCTTTATCTGGACATGTCTGCCGTCAAAGTCGGTTACCTTGACAAAGACCGGTCAGCATGTGTGACACGTCTCATTGAGGATGGTGTACTTTGGTTTTGCCCTCGTTCTCGCCGTCCACGTTGCCTGCCAGCAATGCTCTCACATTGTCGTGAATGTTGCGCTTTGACGAAGGCGTCTCGACCTCTCCTGGACTCACTTCCGCTGCAGGGGGAGACGTCCTTCCCAAAGGAGACCTCGTCCGTTTTTGTGTGGATTTTCGCGTGACTTGTCTCGTAATACGGGGCATTCTCGGGACAGGCTCCACACCTTGAGTGAGACTTGCAACGTCTGTTGCCAACGGTGCCTTGCTGGGGTCCACATGCGGTATCTGCCAAGGCTGTGCTACGGGGTTGTGTCCCTTACGGGTGGTGCTGATGCTGCGCTTGTTCTGCTCGGACCCCTGCTCATTGTTTCGAGAGTTTTGCGGCTCAGAAGGATCTTCACCGGCCTCAAACGAGACCGATGCTCGTGACCGTTTTGACTGTCCTCTTCCCCGAGCATCGTCCGAGGCAGATTGGACTGTCTGTCGCAGCCGCCGCTTACTTATTGTTGACTTGGAAATGTCTCCAGATTGAGGATTCCAGATATGTGTAGGTCCCTGAGGGTGCTGGTCAACCGATGGTGGAGATGGACGATTGTAAAAGTGAGTTCCCTCTCGACGATCACGCTTCGACGGAGCCACTTCAGTCATTTCCGATGCGCCTCCTATATCGTAAAATCCTGATGAAACACCCCTATCTGATCGAGCATGTTGAAGGGGTTGCGCTATCACGGACTTGCTCCTTGTGACGCCGTCTCGACCAGCCGTCTTCCCTCTGGGCGTTGTACGTCCAATGTCGACAGTTTGGATTTCGTGAAATCCTAGACGATACACTTCCCCCAAGCAATCACTTGCTGATCGCCGGTGTCGATAATCCATCCTCAGCATCTTGGTTGAGAGGAGATCTATCAAAGTGTCTCCGTCCTCGCCATCCTTGGCAGCTTTGACTATATCTCGACACCATTGGCTGCCCTTGGGCTTTCGCGTTGGCGTGGGAAGACCGTATCCGAATTGTAATACGACCACTCCTAGTGACCATATGTCAACCATAGCTGTGTAATGATGACGTCCCCAAATCTCGGGAGCGGCGTATTCATTTGATCCGCAGAAGGTTTTTAATGAAAAATCGTTCTTTGCCAATCCGAAGTCGACGAGCTTGATAACGAAGGGTATTCGAGACCGAATGAGAATGTTTGCCGGCTTGATGTCTCGATGCGCCAGAGG
>NKYR01000228.1:0-17703 GCA_003184365.1 Evernia prunastri | reverse complement strand
ACCCACTTCTGGATGGCACGAGTAATTAATTCTCTCGGTACTACTACTATCACTTAATATTATTGTTACTACTTACTACTACTACTACTACTACTACTACTCATACTCAGTGACCTGGGTGGCTTTTCCCAGGAAAGATATCCTGCACCAATTGCTGCAGTGCTACTGCTACCAGTGTGTTGACTCGTGAGTGCACCGAAGGGCCAGGTTAGCGTTCCCAGTCCCATCTGAAGGGCGAGTCAGATGATTGGTTGGCAAAGCGAGTCACCAGGAGTGACATTTTCCCTGGATCCCAACGGCACTCACTGGTCCCCAGTTCCAAACCATTGAAATCATTACTTTTTTTGATGATTTGATCACTCTTGGTTACTCTTTTTTTAGTGGGAACCAGTCCTAGACTCCTAGCGTCACCTTTAGTCTTTTGCGCCTCTTCCAGTATCCAGTATCCGGGCTGCTTCATCCCAGAACTGCCATGATTAATTCTCGCCCTTTCTCCGCCGCCTCTCATTGGTTTCCCTTGATCAATTTTGCGTGGATGAGAGGTGTGCGGGCTTGCAGCTAACTGCTGATCTTCTAATTTTCCCCCTCCCCCCCCTTCCCCTCCTTCTCTCCCAGCTTCCTCTCCAGCTTCTTCTCCCCCAACGCGTTCTGCATCCTTAATCCATCTCTACCTACTTCTCTCGTTGAATTTGGATATTTGTGAAGGGGGAGCAAAGAAGGAAAAGGAACAGAGAAAAGGAAAAGAAGAAGAATGACACGCGACAATAGTGCTGGTCGAGTTGCGCATTCTGGTGTGGAAGAAGATTGGAAAAGCTGGAATTGCTTGGTGAGCTTGTATGAGCAATTAAGCTTTGGCGGGAAATCTAGGGGAAAGGGAAAAGCCTTTTTTTCTTTTCATTTAGAGGCCCCGGTCCAGAAATGATTATTGAATAAGTTATTAATGACTAGAATGATGAAAAATCTTCGTTACGAAAGTAGTAAAGTACCGAAAGTACTATATACATGTACCACTTTCTTTACCTACCTTACCTTACGCTCTGTTACTCTAATAATAATCATCACAATAATAATACCTAAACTCTACCGCCGAGTACTCTGTGACTGGACAACAACAATATTAATCTTCATCTACCTACCTACCTACCTACCTACCTACCTACCTTACTACTTACTCCACAATCCAGTCATCCCTACTCAACCCCCCCCCCCCCCCCCGGATAATTATATCTTTCATTTCAACTCCATTCTATTAGACATTTTTCATTATCATTATCATTATCATTATCGTTTTTTCGTTCATTCATTCATTCATTTTTACCAGTAGTATCTTGTCACTTTCTCCAAGAAACAACTTCACTATCCACCCGCCATCAACCCAAGAAGAATCCGCCCAATTTTAGAAACGACCTTCACATTGACCTACCTACCACATGTTTATGGAACCTTTTCTTCTAGGTAACTTGCTTAGCTAGCACCTTTTCCCTTAGAACGTCCCGAGGCTCAGTTCTCGTTTGTCTCGCCTCGACAAATATTCCCGCAATCCTGTCGGCTGCCTGCCAGCGACCCACGAACCGAACCTGTGGATCTCATTGCGCACGGCGTCACCTTCTTCCTCTTCACTACCGGATACCCACCTCGGCCATACAAGCCAAGTTCCACAACTGGAGCATCATCATCTTACCCGCAATTGTGTCCATAGCACGCGCAAAGACCAGAGGATCCCAAAGGATTCGGCAAGCGTGCTAGGCTCAGCGGTACCATGTCTACAGTCATCTTGCCAGTAAAGAATGAGACGGATGCTTCAATGAATAGATTCACCAAAGATGGCAGGGAGCTTACATACGGTAAGTCACCTTTCCGTCCGGTCATGACGGACCCATCCTATTGACACAGCGGCGCAGAAATCAAAGTGATTCAACAGCCAGAAAGGGCCAGAGCATGTGGATCGGGGGCAAAATGTGTGTAGCGTCCATTCTGTTTTTACTCCACGCCATTACTGACCTCATCCAAGCCTCTGCAGATCGTCGCCCGGTGGATCCGCCGCCCGTTGTAGAACTCAAGATATTCGAGGGTGACCGTGATAATAGGACGGATGTTACTTTCTCCCATAACGCCAATTTTTTCCTCTTCACGACATTAGAGAACGCTCGCCCAATTGCCAAGGGTAGGTTGCCGGTAGCGCCGCCAACCTTCCCAGTCCTGACAGGATCGCCTGTGGCTGGTATGGCATATCTTGATCGCCCGAATCCAGCAGGATACTTTATCTTCCCAGATTTGTCTGTGCGCCACGAAGGCTTGTACCGATTGAGTTTTAGTCTGTTTGAAGAGCTTAAGGAAGACAAGGACGCGGATGTTGAACCGTCGGGAGGCAGTCCAAAATCGAAAGACAAACTTCTAAGTAGCAATCCCATGGCACCACGTGCGCATGTACACTTTCGCTTGGAGGTCAAATCAATACCATTCGCGGTATACAGCGCCAAAAAGTTCCCTGGGCTGTCCGAGAGCACGCCGCTCAGCCGTACAGTTGCTGAGCAGGGCTGTCGAGTCCGCATCCGCCGCGATGTGCGCATGAGACGCCGAGACAAAACCAACGACGGCTACCAGGAGTATGAGGATGATAACTCATATACGCAGTCCGAGCATTACCCGACTCCACATCAAGCGCCAGATCGACCACGCTCAATTAGCAATGGGAGCATGGACCCACAGACACCTTACAGTACAGATCGCCGGCCATCGATGCAAGATCAAGTGGGAGGAGGGTATTTCCCACCGGCCCCTTACACACATTCCAATTATCAGCAGCCCCCTCCACCTCCAGCACCAGCCCCAATTCCATCCGCAAGTTCCTACACCTCCCACTTGAACTTTGGTGGATCGACGACTCCTCAATACGCAACTCCCACCTTTCCACTACCACAACAACCTCCCGCGCAGCAGTCTTATATTCAGAACAGTCCCAATTATCAGTATTCGACCAGCTACCACGCTCGCCAGATGTCAGCTCCCCAGACTTACACCTATCAACCCCCACCACCACCACAGCTCTCATCTTATGCGCAGTCCCCCATCTATTCTGACACTACAGACTACCGCCCAGTCTCAGAAAACCGAAGGGCGTCGGCAGGAATGCCCCTTACCCATCAGTCATTGCCTCCGCATACAATGAGTACATACGTGAATAATCATCCTGCGTTGCAGCAAGCGTATTGCGCTCAGCAGCCCGGGTCTAGGACAACCACTCCCATCAACACCACGAATGGATATGGATTGCCGCCAACATCGTTACCTCCGCTCAAGATGGATCATACCTATCAGCAGGGAGCGGTGGAGCCAAAATACGAACCCCAGTCGCCACTGAATAGTATACAAAGACCGATTATGCCTTCTCCCGCTTCGTCGACATACACTTCGTACCCCACAAACCAGCCGTCAAGTGCGGATCCTCTGTCAGCACGCTCAGGAAAACGAGGTTACGGTAAAGTCTTTAATGACACTCATATGGATCAGCCACTGCACTCTGGCATGCGCCCTAGCAGTGATGATCAAGGTCGAGACCGGGAACAGATCGAGACAGACACTGGCGAGATAGAGGACATGTACAGTGACATAGCGATGATGAGGTCACACAATTTGCTGGTCTACAAACGTGCGGATGGTTCGCATCAAACGAAGAAGTGCCCGAGTCCGATCGACCCATCGGGGTTAGTAGTGTGCTTGCAGGATTCGCTGATACGTATGCTGACCTCTGGTGACAGACGTCGTCATTATCACTAGACTCGGCTTTGAACAGATATCACGAGACCGGACAGATACCGGGCGTAACATTCCCCCTTTACCTCAAGCTTCGCCTTGCGATACTGCTGGATTCCTCGTTCCTGTGTTTTGGGTATACTTTCAACTACACGCATGGTGGTGCAGAAAGATCACTCATACTCGCGTATGAGCCGGATTTAGCTACCTTGCTACACCTCGAGTCCCGTATCTACACAATGTCCGATGACCTATAATGTTCGTGGACTGATCTACTTTGGGCTACTATCCACTTTCCGGCTGTCACTGGTCGGCACCTTTATCATCCATCCTCTTCCTTGCTTCTATCACGACATAAAAGTTACGGTTTGTTTTCGCCTCCCGGCTTCACCTTCTGGGACTTGTTCATGGCCGGCATCAATATCATTACTTCCCCTCCACGACGATTTCCGTATGGGTGGCACGATCGTCATGTCTTTTCTATTTCTTTGAGCGGGTGTGCATATGCAATAGGCTTGCTTTGGATATCACTTGTGCAAGGCGCAGCCTCGACGTGGCAATGACATGCTTGGGGAACCTTGGTGGAGGCTTTACTGTGGATGTTAGCAGAGTCTTGTCCTGTCACATAGGCTCATTGACATAAGAATCAACTCGTTCAAATACAAATGAGAACCGGACACAACTCTATTGATTATTGACTTGCCTCGCGGTGAAAGATGACTCAAAGTTGATGCAGGAGCACTATAGGACAATATTTGTCCGAATCCCCGAGCATCGAAAGGAAGCGGGATTAAACCAATACAGGCAGTGGATGCACGGTCATGAGACCTGCTTCTACGCAGACATGTTCGTAAATAAATCGGTTGCGTAGCTACGTTTTAAGAGGAGGAAGGATTTAAGGGGATTGACGTGATGCTCTGAAGATGAATTACATCTTGGACGAAGAAAGCTTTTCGTTCCTGCACCCCACGTTTTCCTATCCGTCACCAGCCGCGTCCACGGCGTGGGATGGATCTGGAAAACATATACCTATAACTACGTATCCCTTCTCCCCGCCGGTTTCCTGCACCCTTTCGTGTTGGGCACGAGTTCAATATAATTTCATTGCATCCTGTCTATGGGGGATATCTAATGGTCTATAATACGCGGATGCATCAAGTGCCTTCGGTATGCGTCTATCGCGACAACTCACGGGGAGCCGAAGATAACCAGCATTTGTGAGCGACCGTTCGCTGGTGAAGAAGAGAATGACTGGCTGCTCTATTTTTGGTGATGGCCGGCCGTCACCAGGAACACAGCAACATGAGAATGGTAGAATATTCTGGGTTTTCGATGTGGTACTTGGAAAATGGCGTAAGGCGACCGTGGCGGCAGAGTAGAAACTTTTTTCGTTGCTCTGTAGGCAAACAAGAGAAAGAGTTTCGTGACAGGTGTTCCCAAATTGGAAAGCGGATTCCAAAGAAAAGGAAGAGGTATGTACGGACTTTGGACTGTTGTCGATATACAATGATGGCCCTCATGCCGCTACATGGATTCATCACTCGGAAGTACGCTAGGTGGTGATTCCTCTTTTAGGTCGAGTGGGGTCACCTTCGCAGGTGGCACACCGTTACCATTGCGGTTGCGGAAGAACAGCACGCTTTTGCCAAGTCCCTCAGCGCCCTCGGAGGGCTCGACCCATTGGCAAGTCCGGGCACTCGTCCAGATAGCCTTAATGAACCCCCAGGGACCACCTTCAACATTGGAGCGGTAATGACGACCCAATATTGGTTTGATGGCTTCGGAAGCCTCGTCGGCGTTATAGAAAGGGATGGTTGAGACAAAATGGTGAAGGACGTGCGTCTCTACAATGCCGTGCATGAGAGTCCGACCGATGAAGCCAAATTCACGGTCGACGGTTGCAGCAGCGCCGCGAGCGAAATTCCAAGCTGCGTCTTCATAATGGGGGAGGGAGGGATCGGTATGCTGTAAAAAGGTAATCGCAACTGCAGCACGTCTTAGCAGAGTTCATATTGAAACGTTGAGGAAGAGCTGCTTACCCAGCCAGTGGTTGACCCACAGATATGGAAGGAAATACCACACCGCCAAATTCGCCCAGCCAGAGTTCTTCCCAATCAAGATGAGAATTCCGGCCACAACAGCGAGCCCCAAATCGCTCGCAAGTATCAAGTTGCTGTCCTTGGCTTCATACAAAGGGCTCGAGGGATCAAAGTGGTTGACTTTACCACCCCAGCCGTTCGCCTTGCCCTGACCACGACCCTCTTTCTGACGGGTATGACTATCGTGACCAGTGATGTTGATGGAGAGGTACAATAGCCATCCTGCGAGCTGCTGGCCAATGAGAGACCCAGCCGTAACGATTGGAGTCTCCTCGGCAAGCTCAGCTAACTCATGAGCAGCCTTCCCGATTTTTGACGCATATTGTTCCCGAGTCTTCGGCACGAAAACCATGTCACGGTCGAGGTGTCCGGTCGCCTTGTGGTGCTTGCCATGGGAGATCTTCCAAGAAAAGTACGGAACCAGGAGTGCCGAGTGACAGATGAAGCCGACAGTGTCATTGAGCGTCTTGGAGGGAGAAAAAGACTGGTGGCCACATTCATGGGCCATAACCCACAGACCGGTACCAAAGCATCCCTGGATGAAAGTATATATGGCCCATCCAGCTGCACGGACGGCATTCGAAGGAACGTTGACCGGTGTCCAGAATGTATGAAAGAGGGCGAAGGTGATAGCGAGAGAAAAGATATCCCTGGCGACATACATCAAGCCTCGGGCCGCCGAGCGCTCAAAGCAATGTTTGGGAATTGCAGCACGAATATCATTGATGGTGAATTCGGGAACTTGGAATTCATTGCCATAGGTATCGATCAATCTGCCATATTGTGCCTCCGAATTAAGTAATTGGTCCGACAGTTTTGTATCGACCAAGTTGCTTGACACTCTATTGTTGACCAGGTTACCAGCCGACTTCTGGACATCCGTCTCACTGTCTGAAGCAAGTGAAGATAGGGACGTTGAGGAGCGTGATTGAGAGGGTGTGTCGGCCGGAGTAGCTGAGATGGAAGTTGAGGAGGACGACGGTGGAGAGTCTGCGACAGGATTTTGCAAGACACTCTTACGTGAGATTGCCCTCGTTGACATGGTGGAGAATGAGGCTCGGTGAATGTATGAATGAGTTGAGAGATTGTTTTTGACGGATTATGATCGAGATGTCTGCGATGTGCAAGGCGATATCTTCCAGGTTGGAGGCAGGGGAGGCTGTTTCAGAGGTGAAAGGAATTGCTGCGTGGCTTGGTTGACGTCTAGATGCCAATTGATCTATGTAAATGTTGAAGTATTGGACTAGCTGGAGAAAGTGTGGTGAAAGAGGTTGATAGCTGTAGAAGAAAGGAGCACGAGGAGGAAGAAGAAAGATGATTGAGTATTTTGAGTGTTTTGTTCAATTATAATTTGACACCCTAAGCGGAGAGTAGCCAAGGTAGCGAGGGGGGAAAAGAATGAAAGGGTCCAGGGACGCTAGTACTCGTAGAAGTCAGGCCAGGCACAGAGGAAGACCCAATAAAAAAAAAGAAAAAGAAAGAAGAAGGGACGAGCATATAAAAGCAAATTAAAAAGTTGATTAAAATGGATTAAACAATGGATCACATTGAATGAAAGCGTTACGTGCATCAATCTTTACTTCTCAATGGCTACTGATATTATTGTGGGTATCATTCATTAGCCCTTCTTATATTCCTATTTTCCTATTTTCCTGTGTAGGTATTCGTTCTTATACCTTGATCCACCATTTCTACACAAAACTCAACCAGCTCGCCCAACTAAGGTAAGGTAGCAGTTGTAGTATGGTGTAGCTTTGTACAATTTTTCTGGAAGCTTGAAGCTTGAAGCTTTTACCTGGGGTAAGCACAGCTGCCAAGATCTTTTTGAGGATCAATTGCCCAGGAGCCAGCGCGCCACTGATGCTCTTTGTTCGCTTACTGCCTCTCCCAACACCATAGATCTACTCTGAGAGTAACACACACCACAACACCACACACACAACCGATCCTGCGACTAGATTATATATATACATACATACATACATACATACATATGATAGGTATGATATCTGATACCTGCAAGTACCTGTTCGTGCCTGATGCTGGACAAGCTCGGTACAGATCAGAGCATTGCATCTTTCATTTTATAATGATGCCAAAGTGAGCTGGGCAGTTGCAGATGCGACGCTAGTAAAAATGTTGGGAGAAACTAAATATGCAGGGTCTCTTTGCAGGGTCTCCCGCTGATCTGACACTACATGACTTTGACTTTACCCTTTAAGGTAATTGTGGCGTTGGAAGCTAATGGCCCGATCTCACTCAGATTCTCCGACTGACCGAGCCAGATCTTTCCATCAATCATCCCGATATCGACTCTTCATTCCATTCGACGACACACCCTCCTATTTGCTGGTGGTATCTCATTTATCCCTCTCTCTCCTTCCTTGCCGTCTACTACTATGATTTTTGGCTATCATCACCGTGTAATGCAGGAACAGACCCGACCAAGGATACGAAGGAAACTTTCATCAATGAAACTACCTCAATCTACTTTCGCATGAAACTAACGACTGCATGGCATCGTCACTGTATTCATCACACTCTCCTATGCCTCCTTCTTTCTACCAGTCTTGTGCCAGCTGCCGCTCTCATAGCTCTTATGTCATTGATCGCTGAGATATATTGAACATCTTGCTTGAACCTCTGGAGGAGAACCATGTGCTCTTCAGCTCTATTTGATCACCAAGGAACCAAGGTTTTCTCTCATGGCCATTCACCGGCGACCAGCCTGTCACAACGGTGGCGAAACAATGGAGTGAGAAGGGATCGCCGTGTCCACTGGAGCGAAGGCAGACCCTGGACGTGTACTCGTTGGTCCGATCCACAACACTTCGCTGATAGCGAGCTGCTCGACCCGACCAGCGCTTCCACCATATGCTGTGGTTTTGCGGGGAAGACGCGTTCGCCAAATCATCTGCGCTTCGAGTCCACAAGCCACGTGCCACCTACCGTGCTACTAGGATCAATGCTGACCGTTGCACTACTCAGATCAGAGACAACCAGGATCATTTCCGATTGCTGTTGGTAATCCGTCTCATAGGAAGTCGTTGACTCTGTCAAATCTTCTCGGCCGTCTGCCTGGTGGGAAATGCGGGGTGCAGTTGAGGGATGTATGTCAATCGAAGGGAACATCAAATGACCTGTACGTTGTGGCAGCAGGAGAATTGCAAAACTTGAGCTTTCATCTGCCTATTACAATTGTGAGCGACGGGCTGTTATAGACCACATCAAAAGCTTACCTTTGCGCTAAAGTGGCCCTTCTTTTGCCCCCCAATGGTCCAATCAGTGGGGGCAGCATGCACTTCATACTTGAAGTCCAAGGGGTTGTCGTCATATTTCGAGGCCGTATCACCATCCCACCACTTGCGTGTGTGACGTATGACAACTTCCAGTGGCAGGGCAGATCCGATGGCGAGAAAGTCTTGCTGCAAACATGGCGCCGCACCGTTATACCGGGGATGCAATCGAACTGTGTGTAAAATTTGTATATGAGGTACATCAAGCGGAACCGTAAGAAGTTGCATAGGCGATGCTTTATCAGTCTCTTTGAACGAAATCGTCGGATGATCCTGAGACAATCAGCAATTTTTGAAATTAAGGATGTAAGACACACGGACGTTGTGCCAATTTCTTAACCATTCGGCGAGCTCCTCGCGAAGATCCGGTGCAAGGCCAGCAAGAATCGAAGAGGTCCAGCCGTGTTCCTCGAAAGTGCCAATGTCGATTTCACGGAGAAGGCCAGCCATCTCGAGCTGTTGAGTCGAAAATCTCGAACATACAGTCCCAAGCAATGCGGGCAGCAACAGGCGCGAAAGCTTTTGCAAAGGCGTAGCCGCGAGGGCCTTTGAGAAAACGGTTTCAAGTAGTGTGAGGATATCTTGATCTAGACACCGATACTCGATATGTAGAAACAACCTTCTCTGCACAGTCTTGTCTGCATTCAGATCACTCTTACCCCGTAAAGTACGCTGTATTCTTGAGATCAAAGACAGTGGCTGGGAAGCGAAGACATCATGCTCGTCGCTGTCTAGCATTTGCGAGGTCACACTAAAAAATTCGTTGCCCTCAACGGTGCGTTTCACAACTTTGACGGGTATCGAGTTGGCAGTGCCTATGGTGAATGTAGAGAAGAGGGCATTCTCCTTGAAAGTATCTCGAACATTAATAGTTATGGGAAGAACAATAGAGACTTTCGAACCCCAAGCGTAAACAAATTCACCCCGTTCAGTAACATAAGTGACCTCGGCACGCACCATAATTTCTTTGAGATCGTTCTCAAGACTGTAGGGGATGTTGATGTCGGCACTGACATTCGAATGAAACTGGCCGAATGAAATAATGCCGGGTTGTGACTTGTCTGTAATAGCGACTTTGCCGTTCCGGATCTCTGCCTGCGCAGTGTGAAGTCGAAGCCCCGCAGTGGCAGCCCGTAACGATAGCTTTCCATGGATAATTTCATTCCAACCGCTGGATATCCTTACGACGATTGACTTTGATCGCTCGAGATGGACGGTTTCTGAATTTGACAGGCGAGCTTCAAGGCTTTCAGACTGGGGCCAGAGCAGCAAGCGTCGCCGATTGGTGACTTCAGACAATGCGGAGTACCTAGACCTTGCAAAAGGGGGCCCGTCGGAAGGCGGAGAAAGACTATGGACAAAAAACATGTTTCCAGCAACAATCGTGACTTCATTCAAGACATACCAGGCTGGAAACATAGTCTACATGCACTGTGAGCGACCGTAGCATTGGGAGCTGAACGACACTAACTCACTTTTGCCCTGAGCCATATCTTAGACGTGCCCGGCCCGATTTCCTGGCCGTTGGCATGGAGCCAGAGCTCAGAGCGCTGATCCTCTTCAATGCTAAGAAGTTGTACCCGTACCGACTCGGCGAAGAAGCTTTCCAGTAAGAGACTTCTAAAGACGAGTGGGAATTGAAAGCCATCGTCATCAGACGAATGATGCACATACATTCCCATGTCAATGCGGTCGAAGTAAGTCTCCATCGGTAGGCCTATGTGTTCTTTAAGTAATTTTGACGTCCTCAAAATACCACTTAGACTGCTCGCGGCACTCGGTGGAGGCTGGCGGATGCTTTCAATTTTCATTGAATTTATTCGTGGTTGTTGTCTGATATCAGCCTTGATTTGAATCTTCTTGGCCAGTGTCTTCAATCCAATGCGGACATAATCCTCATTTCGCCCTATATGACCAAGACACTGGGCGTATAGGTCAAGCGTGAGCAATTCCAGGTCCGACCATTCATCTTTCGCGTAGAATGGGCCCAATTGACGAAAGTAGGACGCCGCCACTTCGTAGTCCTCGAGCAGACTGTTAGCAATTAGATGTGTTGCGGAGCGTCTGGATAAGAGACTCTTACAATCGTGTGACTGCGAGGTCCACGGTCATTCCTTCGGCAGCTTTAGTCCTTCCACCAATGACGTAGTTGGCTAGCGAGGATACAGTCAATCCCTGAACGAGATACATTAGCACATTGCTGTTTACACCATTCAGGGTATTGGCATACCTCGAACGCTTGGTAGAAGTCATTTGTCGAGTTTAGAGCCGAGAATAAAGTTCTGTTGCATATTCCAGTAGTTGTTGGAGCTCGTCCATTGGCTGGCGAGCTCTCACGCGGTTTTTCGTCTCCCTCTGTGATATCTTCGAGCTTCACTTGTTGCATATCTTCCTCTCCAGCGTCAGATACCAAGCCTACATCAGGCAGACCTCCTTGCCGGTCATAATGTTGAAGGCCAAGACCGCTAAGAGCTCTTCTGGCCAGAACAAGCAAGTCTCCTCGCTGCGACGCCAGTTCTTGTGTACCAGGATGAGTGGTAGCAGGCGGCAGTAGTCTTACGGCATCCAATGAAGTTACCGAGGGAAAGCTCTCCTTAGCGTACGTCTGCGACACCACAGAAGCATGAGCGTTCAGTGAGCTTGTTCTATCAGGTAGACCTTTACGATGAACAGTATTAATGGTAGGTACCCCATTTTCATTGCCCCCAATGCTTGACTTAGTGGAGGACTGCAGCTGACGTAAAAGGGGATCAAGCTGAGCAGACAGTGAATTTGCCGACGTTGCTTCCAGGATGCATTTGCTTGCAGAGAAAATCCATGATGCTAACAGATTTTCGGCGATCTCTTCGTGCATGACGGATGGAAAGCTACCGCTTCCGTTTTGGCCGTCTTTCGATGTCTGTAGACCAGACCTGATGTCATTCCGAATAGTTGTAGCGACTGAACTGATGAAATTGGATGCCCTCTGAGCGACTTCGGCGAGTATAGTGAGGTCTTCTCGATCTTCGTCACTGGGCCTCAAGAATCGCGTGCGCCCTTCTGAATACGCATCGCTGCCACCTTCAATGATCGCGCCAATTGTTGGGGGACAATTTTGAACAACCACGTTTCCTAAACGCAATAGAAGGGACACTTGACGAGCAAAGACGTAACTCTGGAAGTCAAATACGGATATTTTATTGGCAAGGATCAGATCTCGGAAGGGTTTCCTGTCAGTATTTAGAATGCAAGCACCTAGATCAACAACCTGTGGCTTGCTCTGCCACGATGTATCAGTACTTTTGCTGTGTCGTTCCGCCCGCCTAAATGCCTCAACCAGATCCTCTGTATAGTCACCGAAAAGGGCCGTCTGCTGTTCAGCAGAGTCATCTTCACTTTGGCTATCCACAATCGCATTTAGGCCAGCAGAAAGCTCGTGATAGCCGGTTAAGGCGTCCTCCGTCAACCCGACACTTTCGAAGCCCCTAGCCAGGCCTTCTTTCAGAACAAAGTATGTATTGAAATTCCAGCCTGGAAGATTTCTCTGTAACTCTTTCTCCCTAATATCCTCCTCATATTGGTTTACTCTCAGGTCAAAAGACGCTAGTATCAAACTTTTCATTTTTGCGATCAGATCTTCCCAGCCGCTTTTATCATCCTGGGATTGTAGTCGGGCCTCCCCTGAGTCCTCATCCGGATGTTCTGCCAGGAGAACCTGAGCAACACGGTCCACGGCATTCTTAGATGTTCCATTGAAATCCGCACGTATTTTTTCGATGACGCTCGAGAAGCTGCGTGAAGGCCATCTTGAAGAGCTTGGCCGTTTTTCCAATTCAATTCTGCCGGCACTAGAGGGTCTAGAAGTTTCAACGCCCGCGGATGCTGGAAGCACGTGAACAATGAGCCATTCGAAAGCGTCATGATTTTCTTGTTTGTTAAGCGAGGTGCTGCTCTGAGAGGATGGAGTATGATCCTTGATCCACTCTCGCAGCAGCTTCCTTGAATGCGCTTTGTAAGTATCAACGTCACTGCATTGCAGCAGATATATCTTCAGATATGGCGTTTGTCGCAAGCCAGGAATCTGGTGCCGTCTCTCTTTCCGCGGGCTCTCGCCCTTGGGTGCTGGCCCGTTCTCGTTGGCATTGAACGGTTCTTCGGCCGCAATGAGCGTAACGTTGAGTGAGTCGATAGTTCGAACGGGGCGTGATGCTGAATTCCAGTGGAGATGACGCAGAGGCAGTCGATGGCGAAGCTCAGGGCTTATGGAGGGATATGTGCCAGATGGATCCGCGTATTCAACTATTGCAGCCCAAGAGTAAGTTCCGTCCAGGCAAGGATATCAATGCGTGGACGTTTGGATGGCAAGGAAGGCACGGCAATCTAGGGGCGGCTATTCACGTATGTGCAAGGAAGGTAGATACCTGTGACATTGCTCGAAGCGGAAACCTGCTCCATAACCACGCTGGCAATACTTGGACTCTACATGCGCCATCTTCAGGATGACAGGCGTTTGCTTAACAGCCAAAAGAGGTCCATGGACCGTGAACGGGGAGTTCGCTCAAGTTTTGGTGTTCTGATCCTACCGAGGGCGCCTTACATAGGTACCTTATTTAAGGCACTAAGTTCACGCTCTACAGCCCTAAGTACTCGTGACGCTTGACCTGATCCAGCCCCGCTTTCCTTGTATCTTTGTTTTCATCAAACCTCAGCAATAATGTCCTGTCTCAAGCATACCTCCAGGGTATATTCCATGGAACATGGATCATGTTATCCCCCCAAACCTTTTTCCTCTTGTTCCTTTAAAGCAACATGACCTCCCTTTCATTTTATGCCCAATCAAATTTTTACTCTGATAATGGAAGCAACTTATGGAAAGAGCCGATGACGCTTGGATGTCCAAAATGTACTTACATGGGAGTTGGCGGATCTTGCTAGAAGTCACTCAAGTTCGATGTCAACCTTTTCTCTCCCAGGTCGACTAACTGATCGTCGCTGAACCGTCAATGGTGCTCAACTACTACACTTCCTCTGATGAAGACAGATATGTTTTGAAGCGAGGGCGTCCCGTTGGCTTCCACTAAAGAAAAGATTGCCATAAAGCTTTGCGGGTCAAGCAATAGATAAGCAGTTGACGTCAGCTTTCAGGGAATGAAGAAAGATGTACTTCAATATGCTAACCGCCAAAGGTAGTGGATGGTAGTCCTCGGGAAGAGTACATCTACCGTATAAGCATGTGCATCGAGAACGCAGTGTATGGGGCTTGGATACCGTTTTCCCACGCGCGGAAGGTTGTTTGGCCTTTCATACCAGAGCAGACGAAGAAAGAGGTAGAATGATTGGCAAGGAAGCGGACCTCGAATTCTGAGGACAGGATTTAGCTGCACGAGGCATTCCATGAATATACTTCCCGCGAAATCAGGCGCACCTGTGCAACGGTTGAGCAGTAAGTGGACATGCTCCGCATTGAAATGGTGCCTAGCATCGAACGAATCATTGCCAGGGGTAAATGTAGTGGTTCTTTCATTTTCATCGCGCTCCCTATCTGTGGAATTGATATTGGCCATAATATCAGTCACTGCATGACCAGGACGGAATGCACATGGCCTTCTCCACATGAAGAACTCGAGCAGAGAAAGAGGCGCTATACTGAAACATAAGTGCATCTTATTTTACCGAAATCAAAAAAGCTGTTTTGACTCCGCTCAAAAAAGGGGAAAGGGAGACGAGCACCTTACCTGTTGGAATAGCAGTGAGTGTTTCGTGGGGTCGGAGCAAGAATTACACACTCGGTAAGACTGATTGCTGTCTCCGTGAACCATCAAATCGCTTTAAAAACGGTCTTTTACAGCGTCAGTCGAGGCTCACGTCAAGATCCTACTCACAACTTAAGTAGAACTAAAGTCCAGAAACTTAGCTCTGTATTCCCATTAACTCAGTACAAAGGGGTACAGCACTTCACCGTGATCAATTCCTTAGTATCCTCGACCTTGTCTAAAACCGTGTCTAGCGCCTGCGTTCCTTTATTATCCCACAACAATGAAAACGTCCCTGCTTCTTACTTGTCATGAAGACTTCATCCCGCAGATAAGCAAAGTTGTTACCCACATTCATGCTTTGTTCGACATCCGGTAATGGTATTGTCCCTGGCCCTTTCAAATCAAAGAGAAGTCGTTGTGTTGGATACAATGAGATCCGAAATGCAGCGCATTGTTGACAAACATTGGGGATTGAAGGGTCTGCAAAGCGGCCTGTATAAATTCGATCTCTCTCACCGAAGCCTCTCCAACTAAATCTACAGGACCGATTCCGACATTGTCTTCCGAACCGAACCGTTAACGATTTTTCAAGTAGTACACAGCGTTTGCTGTCTAAACGACACTACCAACCTCTTACCAAGCCAAGTGAACCTATCCTTACCGTCAATCTTAAATGTCTTATTCGTCAAGGCATCGGTATTCGAGGAGGGCGTACGCAGATACGAGTGAACGGGGTCATGCGCCCTATGACGACTACGGTGACTATTCCCGTCCCATGCCCGTACTTAGAGAGCATCTCGATGGCCACAAAGGCTATCATTCTCGTGTCACCTTTGACAGTCGCGATCCTCGCGACAATGGAATGACGGGTGGCAGATTTACCGTGACGAGATATCGTATCGGTTCGCCTACGACTTCTTTTCATGACCGTAGGGAGTACACTGTCCATACTCATCGGTCTCCTTCCGGCTACCAAGATGACTCTGACGAAGGCCATAGAGACCAAAACAGGCGAACAGGGGATGATCGCTACCATGAGGAACGCAAAGAAAGATCTTCGCAGCAGGTTTCCATGCACCAACAACCAGAGAAGCCTAGGCCAACAGCTAGAGACCATGGTTCCAGCAAATCCAAAAGCTACAACAACCACAAATACGCAACGAACCATCCTTCCAGTCAAGATAAACCGGAAAGCGGTAGCAGTCGCCGCCAAGAAAGGTCTCACAGCAGTAGAAACGAAAATCACTGCGGAGAGGATGCTAGAAGCAACAAACCGGGTCCATCGCATGAGGATCGCGATCAGAGATGTCATGGGAAGGTACCACCAGCAAAGGTCACAAAGTCCTTGCCAGATCATTACGCTACCTTGAAGCTGGGGCCCCTCGCTACCGATCAGGAGATTAAGAGCGCAGCCAGATCCAGACGTATCGAGGTTCACCCGGATAGATTGAAGACACCGGATATGTCTGACGCTGAACGTGCCAAGATCGATGCGGCAGCCGCCGCGATAGGGCAAGCAGCTGATGTACTCCAAAGCCGGGTGGAAAAGAAAGAGTATGATCGGGAATATTACGCGGTAAAGGGCTGGAAATGGCATGGAAAGTGAGTGATCCTGACGTCTAACCTTGGGGGAGTAAAGGTGTTCTGCTTTTCTTTAGTCACAAATAGTAATTAAATGAGTATTTGATTTCCTATTCGAGCCATTTGGACGACAGATCCGCCACGTCGATCAGAATATTGAATCTACCTTGCAAGAATTATGTCTGCTTAGTGCGTTCGGCCTGAAATGTCGTTGCTCAGACGCAGAATCTTTGCACGCTCCTGCGATAATCATTTTTGGCGAGTCTATCATCGCGTCCCAAAGTCTTTCGCACGCCAAGACCCGGACAGCACCCTGCTTAACCTGGAGGGTCGCCTAGAAAATGCGCTTAGAGCTGCTTCGGGCTTGATTGAAGCCCGGTTGGGGGGAACAGAGCCCCACATCAATCTATGCGATCCAGCCTTCCAGCCTTCCAGGCAAATATTCCAGGTCCTCCGTTACGGGGTCGACTTCCGAAAGTAGGGTTAGGGCTAGTACTAGCCTCTGTGTGCCCTTTGATGCGACCTCCCGAGGTCCATACGAAAGAACACGTCACAACACCACGGTCATACAATACTTTTGGATAATTTCGCTAATCGCTTTGCGCTGCATAGATGGAAGATCGTGTGGCTACCGAAGAAAATCTGTAACGAGTCGCTTTGTGGCCTTGCATGGGAGCGGCAGACGGTCCCTTAATCTTTGGTTTTAAACGCCTACGTACTCCCGTGCTGCATTTTTTCCTCCTTGCAGTCCATGATTTCCTTACTGGACTTTCGTTTGCAGGGGTCATTCTGAAATACCTTATAGATATGGCTTATGGGAGTCCCTGATGGAAGGTCGACATATGGAAAAGAGTCACGCCTGCATGACAGGGGGTTAGTAGGCCTTAATATCGCTTATATCGTTTCAGGCCTTGGTTGGAATGTTGGAATACGTGTCCTCTACAGGGGAGGTAGCTCATTAGGAAGCAGCATAAGTAGCTGGCTTCTATCTGCATTTGACTCTTCATTCGAATTGATCTCTTTCAGAGTCATAGCATTCTTTCGTTCCTCTTCCGTAGCCACGCAAGTAACACGGTGTCACCTGATATCCAGTTTCTACTCCCATTAGCACATTCCTCTATCATTCCACTCACAGCCACCCCCCACTGCCCAAATGGCTTCCGCGTCCATGACAACTCGTTCCAAGGCAAACAGCCAGCCGACTTCGTCCTCCAAGTCCAAAGCCACGTCCAAGACGTC
>NKYR01000227.1:1943-29328 GCA_003184365.1 Evernia prunastri | reverse complement strand
TATCTAGTTGTCTTATTCAATTTACCCCCATTAGACTTGACTCTGGGCACGGTTCTGACACTTTCAGTCACTCTATCTTTCTTCAAAGCCGAACTAAGACTCTTCATATACTTATCAACTAATTAAAGTCTTCTTAAAGTAACGAGACGAACATCTTAATAAAAATAGATATATAATAAGAAATGAATATTTGACAAAAACAGATACTTAGTGTCAGAACCGTGCCCAGAGTCAAGTCTAATGGGGGTAAATTGAATAAGACAACTAGATAAGGAGGAAATATGTACAGAAGAAGAGCGCTTAAATACTAGGAAGAATCCCCGCTAGCCTATGTGTCAATGGGAATGTGTCAATAACCAATAAACACTCTAGGTGCTAGACACATAGCCATAAACACTCCCTATGTGCCTGACACCTAGGGTACGTCCGTAACAGAAAGTATCGATTCGTTAGCTTAAGATTCTGACAAGAAATAGATACTTATCATTTCAATAATAAAGTTTAATTAGTAGTGAAGAGTGCTTTCAACGTCGATAATGAAGTGTTATTAATGTCAATAAAGCTTTGATTTATATAAGACGTCTCAGAATCTAAACACTAAGCTTTGTTTAATAAAGTTTCGATCGAACTTTATATTTCAAAGTCTGAACACTGTTATATCTTGCTTCGACGTTAGTGAAGTCTTGAATCCGAGATTTGAATATTAATGTCTTATAATTATCAAAGATAAATCGAAGAACAATCTCGTATTAATAAAAAGTTTAATTAATAACGATTGAGAAGAGAGACGAAGAGAAAGTTAAATTAAGATTCTATAAATTAAAGAAGATAGATTTATCGAAAAGTCTTAGCTTTTCTACGAAGCTTAGAATAAAAGTTATTATATAAAGTATTTAAGTCTGTCTTATAATTATAAATAAATTTTAGTTAAGTATATTTATGATTATTTTTATCTGCACTTTTAAGTGTTCGTTAAAAGTACTTAATAGTTATAATCTTATTTAAGAAGATTATATCGAAGATTTTTATTGCGTCGATCGATATAATCGCTTATTTCAAGATAAAAATTAAAACTAAGCTCAACTTTTCTGCGTCGCGTCTTTTACTAAATAATAAATTTTTTAATAACGTTATCTTAATCAACGAAGCGAAATTCACGATTGATTTATATCTGAGAGTCGCGAAAGTTAAATAAAATCTTAAAAAACGTTGAAAAATATAATTTGATTCGAGTGAGCGTCGACGATCGTCGAAGTAGAAGAGTTAGCGAAAGTTTAAGATGATATTTGAGTCGATGATGTCGAATGAGAGAAAGAAGCTTTAAGAATAGCTGATCGGAGATTTGAGAAACACTGCTATTACAGAAGTGTAATTCAATCGATAACTTCAAGTCGCATGAAAGCTTATATCTTAAATTAGATTTTTGACGAGAAATCGAATAGCATAGCGTTCGAGCGTGTTACGAATATCAAGATATTATCGCTTCGAGCTCTCTTTAAGTCGTATAAAAGTTTATATTTTGAATTAGATTCTTGACGAGAAGTCGAATAGCATAGCGTTTAAATATATCACGAATATCGAGATATTATCGCTTTCGAAATCCCTTCAAAGCGCAGTCGCTAATTTGCTTAGTGCTCGTATTTCAATTTAAAGCGTTTAATCTATTATCTCGTAGCGTAAAGAGATAAAAAGTTTGAGGTTAGAATTCTGTATTACGTCTCGCAAGGAATTGAAAAATATGATGAATATCTAATTCGTGAGGATAAATCAGCGAAGAAAAATATCGGCGTCGTCTCTCGCTACCCCATCTCTTTATGCTTAGCAACTTACGATAAACGCAAAATACGAGGTCATTATGTGCATGTCAGGTTTTGTTGGCTGTTAAAGATATACGAGCTATTTAGGAATTAGGGAGAAGCGGCTGCAATGTAGCGAATCACACAAAAAGATACGTATTAGCTTTACGAAGTGATCGTGTTACGCTATTAAGATATTTAGACAAGCTTGAAAAATCATACGAGGTATCACATTTATGTCTCTGTCCGACGAACGAGCTATGTATCGAGGTCACGCATTTTGAATTAAAAACAAAAGCGACTAATGATCGTCGTCGCACGCATCAGAACGATAATGTCGTATACAATTGCGTAATCTTAGACGACAAGCCTTGCTTGACAAACGGTAGGATTGATAAGTCAATGCTGGATGAAAACGAGACGCTTATTGAGTGGAAAAAGCGGAGTCGCAATCTAAGCGAAGAAGGGCGTACGGAGAAGAGACGGTCGAGTTTTCAAGCTCGAAGAAAAGAGGCTTAGCTAGATCCTGAATCAACCAACTTAATCAATGTAAGTGTGCTCGTAATAACAATCTCCTGCACAATCATCTTCGCGCATAGGCCGAAAGACTCGCAGACAGAGACCGTTTGCGTGCTCTACCTACCGTCCTTTGAGGCCAACGACGTCAAGTCCAGAGTCGAGGCTCGCAGTGCTATATCTGAAGTCACGGTAAGGCAGTGTGGCGCTCGACCTTACCGGATCCTTCCCCTTGGCAAAGAACTCTTCTCAAAAACATCTCTGGGTAAGCTGTCAAGGGCGCAGATGAGGAAGGCCTTTGAAAATGATGCTTATGCCATTTACGAGAAGCTGGAAAACGATTACCTACACAGCTGGCGCGTGTCCCCCCATCATGTTCCCACAACGGAGACAGAGACTACGCTCCTCAGTATCTTTACTGAGGTTCTTGGGGCTCCGAACTCCGACATCGGTATCGAAACCAGCCTCTTCGACCTTGGCGTAAGTTCAGTCGAGCTTCTACAGATCGTATCCGCCGTCAATAAAACGCTGGAGTCGCCAAAGCCTGCCTCTATCACATCAATCATACTCAATCCGACAATTCGCAAGTTGGCAGCAAGCCTTGAACCATCAGCTACTGGGGTGTACAAGCCCGCCGTTACATTACAAGCTGGAGGCAACGGTACGCCCCTGTGGCTTGTACACCCCGGCGTTGGCGAGATCCTCATCTTCTTTGGTCTCGCCAAGCACATCACCGACCGACCTGTATACGCTCTTCGGTCCAGAGGCTTTGACGGAGAGCCCTTCTTCGAGAGCATGTTGGAGTGTATATCGACATACTACGATGAGATTAAGCGACTACAGCCAACAGGTCCATATGCCATTGCTGGATATTCGTATGGCGCAACGCTCGCATTCGAAATCGCCAAGATCATGAAAGGAAAAGGGGAGGAGATCAAATTCCTCGGCGTGATCGACGAACCACCGAACATTAAAGCGCGCATGAATCACAGCAACTGGACTAACGTCGTCGTCCTTCTGGCCCAGTTCGTCGACATCATCGACGAGAGCCAGGCAAGCACCCTCTATGAGCAGCTGAGGGATCTGACTCAAGACGAAGCGCTCTCCCATGTACTCTCCTACACCAACCAAGACCATCTTTACACACTGGCCATGGACAAGCCGAAGCTAGCCCGATGGACGGACCTCTCGTTGATTAATCACGTCATAGCTCGAGAGTACGAGCCATTCGGCTCCGTCCCGATCATGGATGTCTTCTACGCTAGCGGAAAGAATGCCTTCTACGCGAAGGATGGCGAGGAGATGATGAGGAGGCATCTGCACCAGTGGCAAGAGTACGCGGACACTGAGGTCGTTTTCCATCAGGTCAACGGCACGCACACCAACATCCTCCGTGGAGGGAACGTGTCTTCGTTCTATAGAACGTTCAAGGCTGCCATGCAACGCCGCGGTGTCTGAGGGATGGATGGGTGTCGTCGGCTCCTGAAACTGTGAGCAGCGGGCGTGTTCGTGTAGATACTTTCTTCGACCTTGATTAATACATGCATGCCTCAATACCATTTCCCTTCCATTTCACGAACCTAATCAATGTGAATGTGCTCGTATTATCTTTGCTTGTATTCGACGATAGAAGATGATTACACCATATGCATCTTAAGTCGTGGCCGCAAGGCCAACACATGGCACATGGGTATTGATTGCGAGACTGAGCAGTGCTCCGAAGCCCATGGTACTCGTACTAGGTAAGGCCCACTCAATTCAAAGTCAGAGAAATACTTTTTCGCGTCTTATCGAAATTCCGTTAAAACGAGCAGCCTGTAAGAGCGTGGCGGAGCTCGTGGTGCAGAATCTACGTACCTATTGATACAGATACTGCAATGTGCAGCAATGTTCTCGCCGGTCCAGAGTCCCGCGCTCCACCGCCACCACACCCACACCGCTCACATCCCCGTCTTCTCCTTGAGCTCTCCGATCCGCTTCGACGCCTCCGTCTTCCCCATGTCCCCCGTCTCCACCTTCTCGCCCGCTTCCCTCGCCATGGCAGCAATATACCCCGTCTGCTTCCCCGTCGCGGGATCCTCCCCCGTCGTCCAGCTGTCCGGGTTCTGGATGGGCTCACCGGCCGCCGCGTCCGGGTTCTTGCTCTCGGCGTTCTTGAGCTCGTTGATCTTCTGGGAGGCTTCGGATTTGTTCAGGCTCGAGGGGTCGAGTTGGGCGTCTTTGTCGGCGGCGAGGGTTGAGAGGAAGGCCTTTTGCTTCTCGGTGGGGGCGTCGGAGCCGGTGGCCCATTGGGAGGGTTTGTCGAGTTGGGAGGTCATGGTAGGAGGATGAGCTCTTGGGAGGATTGGGTGGGAGTCGTGGTCTGGGAGGAGGAGTCAGTGAGGAGCGGAGGCGTTTGCAAATGAAAGATACCTACATACAGAGGAGTGGCGGGCGCGCTTCACGAGATACAGTCGGTGGACTGGATAGGCTGGTATTTGCAAGCTGGCTTTCTGCGGGAAACAGAAAGCATTGTTAAGAAGAACACTGCAAGGGAAAGGACGTAGAACGAGCCCTTTATGACATCAACACTTAAACAATGGTCAGGTCATTGAGGTAACAAGGTTTGGTGGAAGGCGTACTCGTAGCTTGTAAAAGGTAAGGTAAATAACGGTACCTTACTCTAGTTCCCATGAGTACAACAGACTTTTTTTTTAATTAATCCCCACCCGAGGTTTTGCCGCAAAACGCGTATTTCGCGACTTTCTCACCAAAACCATTCAAATACCTACATTATTATGGGACGTAGCAAGGGCGCAATAGACCTTCCGGAGGCCAAACGAGGGGCCCTGATAGAGCTTAAGAAGGAGAATCATACATCCAATCGTCAGCTTGCAAGGCAGTACCATTGCGATAAGAAAACAGTGGCAAATGTTCTCAAACGCGCCGGAGACGCGCAAAAGGAGAATATTAACCCATTATCTTCAGAGGCCCACCAACGACGTCCTCAATCAGGAAGACCTCTAGCAATTAACGAGAGGCAGCAACGGCAGCTAGTCAGACATGCCACTAAGAACAAATTCCAACGTCGCAAGCCCTGGGTCAGAATTGCTCGAGAACTTGGGATTATGGCCTCTAAGTCAGCTATCAACTCTGCGTTTGTTCGGGCTGGATATGGTCGATACCCACCTCGTCACAAGCCTTTGTTGACACCGGAAATGAAAGAGGAACGTCTTGAGTTCGTAACGGAGTGGGGACCGAAGCTGAAAGGGAAAGAACATATAATTGTGCACACTGATGAGACTTCGGTGCGGGTTGGCGAATCTCGGGGACAGATCTGGGTGACTAGGCTTCAGGATGAGGCCTACCACAAGGACTGCGTGGATGTACGATACCGTGGATATACGGAGCTTATGTTTTGGGCTGCGTACACGTCTGAAATGAAGGGCCCGAGCTATATGNGAGTACAACAGACTTTTTTTTTAATTAATCCCCACCCGAGGTTTTGCCGCAAAACGCGTATTTCGCGACTTTCTCACCAAAACCATTCAAATACCTACATTATTATGGGACGTAGCAAGGGCGCAATAGACCTTCCGGANCTGCTAAAGAGGATCTAGCAGATCGAAATGCTGATATCGATGCTCAACAACAAATCGTACGAGAGCAGTTCCTTGCTGAGCAGGCTAAGAAACCGAAAAGTCGACGTCTTAAACGGATTCCAAAGGTTGAAGGTGTTCGATATGAGCGGAACAAAAATTCCCGAGGAGGGATTGATTGGTATCGCTATCAAACATACGTGCTATTGCCCCGATTGATCCCGTTCATTAAGGAAGTTATTGAGAAGTATGGCGAATGCTATCTCGTTCAAGATGGCGCTCCGTCTCATAATGCGTGGCAACAGAATGAGCTTTTGGAGATTGAGGGGCTAACTGTTCTTCCTTGGCCTGGCAACTCTCCGGATCTAAATCAGATTGAGCCCTGTTGGTACCATTTGAAGCAGTACATCTCGAAGCAACCGTATCCTCCAACTACGAAAGAGCCTACGATTAAGGCCTGGGACGTTGCGTGGCGCAATTTGGAGCAGGAAAGAATAGGGAAGTGGTGTGGGAAGATGAGGGCACGAATGGAGCGTGTGATTTTGGCTAAAGGAGATAATAAATTTCATGGCTAGCCATCTTATAGAGCATCATTTATTTGATAATTTAGATCATTCTAACGTTATTTAGATGTGTGGTTGTTGCGAAATAAAAATAATTAATATGGGTAGGATTTTGATTTTCTGGCCGGGGATTAATTTAAAAAAAAGTCTGTTGTACAGGAATTAAAATGACGTTATGGTAGACTTAGCTTACTACCTTAGGCTTCCTCCGAGGTCCAATGGAGCCGCCTATTACCTTACCTAGAGGTAAGCTTACCTAGACCTAGGCAACCACTTCGCTGCGGTCGAGGGGCCATCATATCTTGTGGTATTCACACCCTATTTCTATTGATGAGCCTTCCTATGCAGTGATTCCTCTTTCAAGCGATTCAATGAATCGCCACCGAGTATTCAATCGCTTGCCTTTTAGGCGCAAAGAACCGTCGCCAGCTCCTCCAACTCATCAAGCAGACCCTACAACTCCTTCGAGATCTTTCGTAAAGTCATGGACGACTCACGATTCCAACCTCGCTCTCCTCGAATGCCTCTCAACCCCAACAGCGAGTAGGCCCGCCCTTCCTGCCGAGCTCATCCTTCAGATCCTCGACCAACCGACCCGCTGGGTCCGTCTACACAGTATCAGTCACCCTCCGTCAGCAGAGCCCAACAGACCGATCCTTATCGTCCAAGACAGACCTACTGGTCTGCCCGTGTTGCACACACGCCCAATCTCAGCACGAGAGCTTGGGGTTTTGAGGAAAGTCGTGTTCACATTCCGCAGCAGAGACCAGGGTAATTGCGATCTTCCCGACCAGGGCAGTTGGAGCTGGTTTGAAGCTGGGCTGGCACAATTGCCTGGCACCGATGAGGATAGAAAGGATCACGATGATGATACAGATGAAGCTGAGTGGACCGGCTCTTATGAATGGACCGAAGAGTGGGTGGACCGGCACAAGAAGGGGCTGGAAAACCAGCCAAGGTATAGGATACAAACGAACAGGCAAGCTTCCACAGAACCCGAGGAATACACGATCGAGTTTACAGATGAGGATGAGTTGGTTCAGCGGATGTCAGAAGGGGATAGAGTTGTTCTTTGGGCATGCGCTTGTTTCCGGCGCTGGGAAAACCGAGTTTATGAGGCCAAGATTTCGGTAGTCGGTATGGATGACCTTACGATGGAAAGAGAGAAAGCCGGCAAGTAATGAATGATGACTGTGCAAATATGAGTATTGATTCTGCTTCACTTTTTGCATTTGCCCCAGCAGAAGATAAAACACTCGAAGAGCTTCTTGACTGAACGTTCCCCGGAGCACACGCTTTGCAACGACGCCTACAAGTTTGATCAGGATCCATGACTCTTGTTCCTGCTTGTAGATCCACTTCGAGGTCCATCACGCATCCATACAGGTAATGTTATCGGAAATGCTGCTGAGCAAGCCGTTTAGGTAGGTGACAAGATGAATAGGCGTGGATGAATAAAGTCTCTTGACTGCGATTCGACTTGTATTCACTCAAAAACAAACACCCCTTATCAGCTAGAATCGATACCGTTTCGGTAGCCTGCAGGCAGTCATCTGTTCTTCCGTTTGCTCGACCAGAGCAGCTAACGAGACTATTGAACCACGCAGATTGACTTGAGCCCTCACTCTTTTACAGAGGAATGAAGTTAAAGTTTAAGCCAGATTCCAGTGCCTGACTATCATTTGGGCAGTCAGGAAGCAGTGCAGCTCGACTAGTGTATGCGACGTGATCAGGGAGGATTTGAAACCTAGCTGCCACGGGGGACGTTCCGGAAGAGGGAGCATTAGGTTAGCCCCCTACAATGGGCGTCTATTTTAGTTGGCAGCAAATGAGTAAAAAGTTTCCGACATTGGAGACTCTAGGCCGAAAAGGGGAGCTCGAATGCAGGTACGAGCACAATAGTGGGGGGTTCAATAAACCAGCACTGTTGGCACGGGAACTTGTTCTCGGTTAGAGACGATTCTTCGCCCTGGAGCTCTCGTGGTGTGTGTGTGTATTTCCTACGTCGGAGGGGCGTCCCTCCCGTGGTGGAATGGCAATTAGCACCGCTCTAGTCACGGCCCTACAGCATGGAAGCAAGAAGGAGGAGCAAAAGTCTCATATTACCTCTGGTCAGCATATACCGAGAAAAGGTGCTTTGACCTATGATAGTCGGCACGCTTGCTGCGACAGCAAGAGAAAACAACAACGGAAGACTGCAGACGGGAAGGATGTGGACATCATCTACCGCGGACAGCCGGAATGGCGAAAGATCAACGAGTCTCATCGATCTACCCTGCTCAATATCTAATATGCAAGAGGACTTTTTCGGAGGTAGGATGACGAGCTTAAAAGCTGGACTTCTGAAGGAGCAGAATGACAAGATTGACAAGATTGACAAGATAGACGTCGGGCAAGTGGAGATAAGAATTCAAGAGCGGAGCGGTCCGTTGTGTTGTCTTCAATTGAAAATTAACTGGAATTAACTAACTAACTTACAGACTACAGTAAAGTAAGTAATAATATTAATCACTCCAGGGAGCCAGGCTCGCCAAGGAGGTCATCGGCAAATCCTTGTTCTCTCCCCCGGGCCCCCGGACTAACCTTATCAGCTACATGCTACATTCTATTTCTCCCTCCCTCTCTCTTTCCATTCTTCTAAACCTCCACCAATGAGAGACATCGTCAGTGGCTTTTTCGTGGAAACTTCCCAAGTATCTATGCGGCAGCCACCCATGGACTCTTTCTCCCTGCCAGTACCGGTACCCCAGTATCCAGTACCCAGTATCCAGTATCCAGAACCATTATTAGTACATTTCCTCGCTCACCATGTACTTGTCCTACCCTCCCAGATTTTACTACCCTTCCCCCCAACTGTCCCTCCAGCTTCCAATCTCGGTAAGTTCTGGTCCGCACCCTCAATCACATCTTCGCAATCTCAAGCTCGCCATCTGCGACCTACCGTCAACATCCTCAGCTGGCAATGACTTGCCTCATCCCCTAACCGAGCTGCTACTCACCTTCTCATCACGGACCAATACCGCGCCGATATCAGGGAAAACTCAACGGTGATCGACCGCGGATCCGACAGGCGCTACAAAACATGCTTCCATTGGCTACTTCACTACTTCATTTGCAGGAACTTCCGGCATCTTCTCATCATGCTTTGATTCTACTGGTAACGTGGACGCCTTGGCCGCA
This sequence comes from Evernia prunastri, assembly GCA_003184365.1. NCBI lineage: Eukaryota > Fungi > Ascomycota > Lecanoromycetes > Lecanorales > Parmeliaceae > Evernia > Evernia prunastri. The sequence continues at coordinate 19,695 of NKYR01000227.1, read as the reverse complement.
TTTCGCTTCGCAGGCGTTGGTCAAATCTTGTCTATATAGAGGCCTTCCACCCCCTTTACAATGCTTCAATCGATAACCTTCGACGCACAACTCTGGACTGCGCCAATACAAGACATCTTTCGCAGTCAAATTCAAGCTCTCCACTTCTATTATGAGCTTCATCAAAGCATTTGGTGCGGCTTCGGCCCTCATCTCTCTTGTTTCCGCTGTCCCCCTTGACCTGGAGAAGCGCGGCGCGTCTTTCAAGCTCGATCAGACAGTACAAAAGCCCTTCATCCTGTCCGGTCCGTCTGCCATGGCCAAAACCTATGCCAAATATGGTCAACCGGTACCCGCTGTCATTGCTGCCGCCGCTGCGAGCAATGATGGTACAGTGACCGCCGATCCGGAGGAATACGACGCTGAATACCTGTGCCCCGTGAGCGTTGGTGGAACGACCTTGAATCTGGACTTTGACACTGGATCTTCTGACTTGTAAGACGCACTTATAAGCACCCGTAGCCAAAAGACTCGCAAGTGCTAACTTCGAAAAGATGGGTGTTCTCGACCGAGCTTCCCGCAAGCGAGCAGAGTGGCCATACTCTCTACAATCCCTCAACATCCGGAAAAATAGACAGTGGAGAGACGTGGAGCATTTCGTATGGCGATGGGAGTAGCGCATCAGGCAACATCTACATCGATACAGTCGTAGTTGGTGGTACCACCGTGACGAGCCAGGCTGTCGAGGCAGCGGAATCGATCAGCGCAGAATTCCAGTCTGACACCGCGAGCGATGGGCTGCTTGGCCTTGCATTTGATAGCATCAACACGGCGAGCCCAAACCAGGTGGCGACGTTCTTTGAAAATGCTATACCCACTCTTGCTGCTCCCGTCTTCACCGCAAACTTGAAGAAAGGTGAGCCCGGCAACTACAACTTTGGCTATATTGATTCCTCCGAATACACTGGCGGTATCACTTACACTGCTGTGAACACCGCCAATGGCTTTTGGGAATTCACCGGAAGCGGCTATGCTGTCGGCTCTGGAAGGTTCGTCACTTCCTCAATTGATGCCATCGCCGACACTGGTACCACGCTTCTATATCTTCCAGCGGCAGCTGTCTCGGCCTACTATGCCAAGGTTCCCGGTGCTACCAACAGTGCATCGCAAGGAGGGTACATCTTCCCTTGCTCTGCTACTCTACCAAGCATTACGCTCGGCATCGGAACCTACAGGGCGGTTGTTCCAGGCTCTTACATTAATTATGCCCCAGCAACTGGCAGCGGTAAGTTGGCAGCACGCATCTGTTATCGGACGTATGCTAACACGCTTACAGAGTGCTTCGGTGGCATTCAATCAGATGCCGGCATTGGCTTTGCCATCTACGGCGACATCTTCCTCAAGTCTCAATTTGTTGTGTTCAATGGGGGATCAACGCCTGAGATCGGATTTGCCGCCAAACCAACTTAAGAATGTAAGAATGTGGCTTGATGGAGCATAGCGAGTGCAATTACGATCTATAATCATGCAATGACTTCTTATCTTCTCTACATGTCTGATAGGTTTGCCACTTTGCGCTGTATCTTTTGAAATCATGTTGCATAATCTCGCTGGGGTATGTAGGTAGGTAGGTAGGTATGTCGAGTCATGGTCATGCGGTCGGTGTAAGAGGATAAGGTACGGTATAGAGTTGCTAGCATTTGATTCGCACGTACTCGTATGTTAAGGAGCATTAGCACCAAGGCGCACATACCCAACTTAAACCAACCAGCACGGACCCTGCTTGTAGAGGTCGTCCAACTAAGCTCAGCGCCTGCCGCATTGGGCTTTTCACTGCCGAAGGCTTAAAGATTTAATTAGCTGCAAGTCATCCGGGTACGTCGGGGGAGATCCCTCAACGATGAATGCTTATCAGTGTCACCATAATCCCCACGGAATGTCAAGCAGTTTAAGGTAATATCTCGTCTGACAATAGTCAGATGCGCGTGTGCTTTTCTTTCTACCTACCTACTTATCTGCTTGAAGATGGAAATGATCCGCGCAATGCGCACAGTGTCCCTCTATGCAGCTCACGAGACCAGCCGCAATGATAAGCAAGGTATGATGATATCGTACATACATTCATGAGTTGTCAGAAACTAATGGCCCGTGGGTCTATACTTCCCTGAACTTTCTGCTTCTGCGATACGGTGGACGGAGAAGCCAAGGGGACAAAATAGTCAAAGGGAGCCGCTTCTCCAGAATCGTTAATCCGCAGAGAACGGCAAAAGGGTGTCCCGGCCTATCGACGAATCGAACGCCCAGAAAGCAAGACGCGAAGTCTTTCTTACGTTTCTACCCAGGTCGTGGCCAAAGCTTATCGCCAACAACCTCTTTCGAGCCGCCTGCCCACGTTCTGCCAACGTTTCCTTATGCATATCGACCCCTCGCTGCCACTCTCACGACTCGACCTGCGCCAGCTTCACTTTCGGCGACGTCTCATAAGCGTTCCTACTCTTCTTCCTCTTCGCCCTGCCTTTCGCCTTCCCCCCTCCTCCTTCATCACCATGATCATGCCCACAGCCTTCGCCCCGCTCATTATGCTCGTGCCCCCTATTCTTTCCCTTCCCCTTCCCACCCATCCGTGCCCGACCATCATCGTCGCTTTCGCTGTCATCGCCGCCGGAGTCGCTGTCTGAGGAAGAGTCGGAGGAGGATTCGGAAGAAGATTCGCCGACGGGATGCGGGGCGTGGTAGATGCAGCAGACTGTTTGTTTCACCGCTCAGAAATCAATGCCCTTTATTCGAGAATTTTGCCTTCTCCCCCCCCCCCTCCCCCCCGTCATATGGCAGCGGTGGAGATAGACGCAAGTAGACACACCTTTGGATCGTTTCCGCCCTAGCCCCTCGTTATCGACCACGTCTTCGGCCCATTGTATCCGCCTCCTGTTCTGAGGTGAGGGAGCCGTAGCTCGTAGGCGGAGGACGGGCGTAGATGTGAGGTTTTGCGTTGCTGTGGCGGTCGTAGTGGTCGTGGAATGATTGCGCGATGGGGGGTTTTGTTGGCGCATTGGAGGGGGCATTGTGTGGAGATGGAGGATAAATGGTTTCGATAGGGAGGACGAGGTCGACAGTAGTAAGTATGAAGCCGGATATGGTGGCTAGAGGTTGGTAGATTGCTGAATAGATCTGGTTGGCAGAATTGTAGGGAGTTGACGAGTTCTTTGTCGGCAGCGAGATGCTAAGCTTGAAGCACAAATATTTTTAGCCTTGAAAGTCTGCTACGTTGAGGACATACTCTACTCTAGGCTGGTGTCATTCTAATTCGAGGACCACCCCAAACCCTCGACTTAAGTCTTCCATGTGACCTGCTCATAGAGTGTCGCCATTACCAGGGGACAGATGACATCTGATCCTTCTCAGATTCTCTCTTGACATATTAGGGGGCCGGATAAAAGTATATGAATATCGCGGCTACTCGTCAGATTTGTTCTGTACACCCTCACAAAGATCTCAGTCTGCGGTGGGAAACTCTCCCATTTCTCATTCAATCTTATCGTCTGGTCGTGTCTATGATCTTTGCTCAGGGTCTGAGCCTAAGTCTGGGTCTGAGATTGTTAAAGACGACCTCTTCATCAACTGCTAGCGTCAACGCGCAATACCTCACTTTCTATCTCCAGGGATAGTCTCGTGGCTCGAGCTTCTACGATTCCACTCGAAGTTTTCTTACAGCTTCCAGCAGTCTCGCATCTGCTCATTCTTTGTTCTTTCAAAGACGCTCAAGGCTTGGGTAAGACGCTGCGGCTCAAATTTCCTCACCAACACCCACTGCTCTCCGTATCGAGGTGTTCGTTCAGCAGTCCTGGATCTACTCACCACCATGCCTCGTCAGCAAAGACCAGCTTTTGAGGTAGCTGTGAATGCCAGCCCTCTCTTTAAACTCGCCTTGGAGATCCGCGTCATGATCTACCAACTGCTACTCATCCAGGAGGGGGGCATGTTTATTCCCTGTGACATTTTCGCCCGCAGAGACTACAGAAGAACAGGTCCGATACCGTACGAGTGCATGTTATGCGGGCTCGTTTTTCTGAGCGAAGAAGGCTGCGTAAAGCATGTTACAAAGCATATCCACAATTATCAAGCTCACGAAGAGCCAGAGTTTCGTCGACCCTTACGGCCTCTCCTCCCAGGGGTTTCAATATCACTTCTTCAGACTTCTCGTATCATCCGTTTTGAAGCTAGCCCCATTTTCTATTCCAGGAACTGTTTCCATTTCTCGGATGCCGCTACTGCAAGTAACTTTCGCTGGGGCACTGATTGCGCACAAGCTGGGGCAATCCAAGAGATCGCGATCCAATTTGGCTCCAGAGCATACAATCGGATCAGACCATGGGTGACATATTTCACCAAACAGACTCTTAGTGTCGGTCAAGATTTCCCTCGTCTCAGGCGTATGACCATCGATCTCGATGTGTGGCTTGGGGTAGAGAGTGCTCCCCTTTTACTCTCGATGTCACAAGGGTTCGCGCAGAGGGTCCAAGGACTGGAGTGGGTGCTTGTCTTGATGTTGAGCAATGAAATGGTGCTGGATTGCTTCGAGCCATTAGTGGAGAGACCTGATGACTCTAAGGAGGGCAAAAAGGAGGTGCGGAGGCATGTCTGGGCACATGCGAAAGGGGGAGCGTGGAAAAATGGCTTACTTTGGTGGGGATCTCCGGGTGAGGCAGTTCCCTACAAGTACAGAATGATTTCGGGGCCGCGCACCCTCGTTAGTACCTTAGCAAAACAATAGCGGGGCCCGGTACCGTATAGTTACGGTAGTGCCAAGACGTTACATCCAAACATACCTTAGCGACATAATGGCGGGGCCGATACCGTATAGCTACGGTAGTGCTATCGTAGTACTTAGGGGACGTAAAAAACAACTATTTTGATCAACAATTAATTTTTGAAATTATTCAACCACGAACGCGATTATCTTTTCAAACTCTCAGACAAGTAATAATAGAGTCTTTAAGCTTTTATTTAAGATTCTTTAAAACGCGTCGCGATATCTAAAGTCTTATCGCGATAGAAAGTAAAAATTATAAATAAGAATTACTTAATCTATATTAAAGATTATATTACTTAACTTTTTTAACGTTCTTCGAAATATTCGATAAGAGATTTTAATTAATACTTATAGCGAAGGATTTAAACGCGTTTTAACGTAAAGCTTAGTGTTAATTTTTGAGAAACGAGGTGCGCAGTAGGCATGTATGAAGAATCTAAGGAGTGTAATAGGTAATGTACACGGTGGAAAGAAAACTCTAATGCCAAGACCATAGGGCTAGACCCTGAAACCACTAGGTGCTGAGTGCACTTTCAACATAATAGATGAATTATATAATCTCAGATAGTTGNAGGTGTCGGAGTAACGAATGTGTTTGAATTAAAGCCAAACTCCAAAGAACCGTGTAGAATCCACCTCCTATTGTGTCATGGTGGTTGGCTAATGACGTAGGTGGTATCAAGAAAGAAATAACCACTTTCTTTGACATCTAGCTCCCCCTGATGTCAAGTTCCCTATGTAGATCCACCTCTTGACGAGTCACCATTGAATTGTCTTGACTTGTGACAAAGCTATCTCTGAGGTAGACCGAAGAATCGAATGAGTGCCATTGAAGCAGGCTCACTGTCGACTCGTGCTCCTGTGTTGTCTGCGGAGGTCGATCAATGTCATGCCATTGAAGCAGGCTCACTGTCGCTCTGACTGTCATTGCCTTTGAAGCAGGTTCACTGTCGACTCGTGCTCATGTGTTGGCTGTGGAGGTCGACTGATATCATACTATTGAAGCAGGTTCACTGTCGACTTATGCTCATGTGTTGGCTGTGAGCGTCGACTAATGTCATGCCATTGAAGCAGGCTCACTCTCGCTCTGAGTGTCGTTGCCTTTGAAGCAGGCTTGCTGTCGACTCGTGCTCGGGGTGAATTGTGTTGAGGTCAACTGATGTCAAGGTTTGTATGTGGTGGTGCAAGTCTCCTAGTTTCCTTGCTGCTTCCTCTTGAAGCGAAGTTGTGTAGGTCTCGTAGTTTTCCTACTGCAAGTCTTCTAGCTACTTGCTCTGGATCCTCATGATCCAGGATCTTTTCGCCTCAGCGATGGAAGTCTCCTAGGTTCCTCCCTTCGTATGTCCGGATATCAAGGATCCAGGGACCTTCTTGCCGGTATGTAGATCTCCTCGTCTTTATCCTACTCTTCCTAAGAAGCGGCTGTAGTACCTTGACTACAGGAGACCCTTCAGTGACGCTAACCGGGCTCATAACCTGTTGAGAAACGAGGTGCGCAGTAGGCATGTATGAAGAATCTAAGGAGTGTAATAGGTAATGTACACGGTGGAAAGAAAACTCTGATGCCAAGACCATAGGGCTAGACCCTGAAACCACTAGGTGCTGAGTGCACTTTCAACATAACAAACGATTACAATTACGAAATTAATTAATAATATTTATATTATAATCGAAAATAACGAGAAGACTATTGTTAGACTAACTTATATAATAGAAGTATAGAAGTTAGACTAGAATTGTATAGTAATATGGATTTAGTAGAATATATATATATAGTATGTATATCTAGATGATAAGATTAATTGTTAAGAAAGAAAAATTAAAAACACGAGAATATACGCTTCTTAAGCTTCTTCGTTAAGTAATTGCTTAATATTCGTATATCAAGCATTCGCGACTTAGACGAATATATACTCTACTATCTCTTTTTGATCTGCGACTAATATAATCTTCTTTCTTCAAAAATTCGTTCTCGAATTTATTGTTAATGTTAAATAGACTTATTAAAATTCTTTAAACTTTAGAGAGAATATAAGAGAAAGAGTTTTTTTTAAGATACTGAAAAATATCGAATAATATATCAAATTTATATATTACTACGTTAGATATACGCGTTATATTCTTAAAAAAGCTTAAATATAAAGACGTAGTTAATATAAAGTCTGTAATTATTGTTAATATTGATTATTATTATATACGTAAGTTACGTCGACGCGTGGTAAACGTTATCGTCGCGATTATATAATTATTATCAAATAACTAACGTACTTTTCGTCTATAAAAGTTATTATTTTTCTCAACTCTTTTTTCTTTCAATAATTATTTTTATTTATTTAATTTTGCTTGCGCTACTCGTATATAATAGACGTCTAATTTACGTATTTTATATTCTTACATTATAATAGATTTTCAATTCGTAATATCTGATTTGATTATCTCTTCTATAAATAATCTGCGTCCTGGTGAAATGCCCGCCCTTTCCTGTTTCCAGGCTAAGCGCCGCCCTTTCGGGTTTGGCGTGGCCTCTTCGGGCAAGGCGCCTGGCATCGCCCTACCCGCCGCTTTCTCAAGGTATAAAGACCTGCACCCCTCGCTGTTTTCCCACTTTCCTCTTCAACTTTCTTCCACATCTCCCTGCCGTCTCCTCACTCCTTCTCGTATTGCAAGGGTCTGCGCAGCCCCTCCTTCCCGGGCTGCCTAACTGGCTTCTGCCAACCATCGCCGATCGTTATGCTTTGACTTTTGCATGAGGCATTTTGCTGATGACCTTTCCCTTCGGTATCACTTTGCTGCACTCCTCACCCTCGCCAGCTTCTGACCTGCCCAATTTCACCTACGGCTGAAGCTAGCGATAAAGGCGAACCCTTTCATTCGCTACCTCGTATCTTGTCGCCCGCGCTGCAGCTCAGCTCCGCTCTCAACGCCCGGAGATGATTCCTTTTTCGACCATGCTGGAGCGCCTCATCGTTCGGATCTGCCGGTCTGGACCTTTCTGCCTCGGCCTTCCTGTGTCAGCCACTGTTTCACCACCGCTCAGCTGATCTGCGACTCTGCGACGACATTGGTGGGAAATTTCAGCTTGCGGCGAGCATTCCAGGGCGAAGCAACTGTCTGGCCCGAAGACGGCTGTCACACGGCCAATGAAAGAAATGCCTCCCCACACGTCTGCCTTGCTGTGTGGACAGGGATCGCCCCTTGGCCGTGATCGGGTGACATAGCATGAAGAAGGAGGGGGGGCGGGCTGAGCATAAAGCCGAGCCGTGGGGGTGAGCCAAAATCAAGGAATGAAGTCAAAAGATGGTGTGCTCGCCTTGATCGACAGTGCTCTATGCGTGGTCTGCCTGGCTACGCCTCATTCTGGTGACGTGGCCTTGAGACGATGATCTCGCTTTTTGCTGTGGATCGGAGAGGATGTAATGCCTCTGATCTGTTGCAGAAGTCCCGGCGCGTAAGGCCTAGGCAACTGCAGCTGACGTGGCTCGATATTTGGATATCTCCGAGGGGCGCAGTGAAGACTTGGCCGGAATAGGATATGGATTGAATACAAGGCAACAAGGGTCGAGAGACTGCGCCAGCGTGTGCCGCAGGGTGTGAGGCAGATGAATGGAGAACAAGCGGTGATGGCCGGAGATCGGCGATTGAGGCTGTTGGAGAGGAGCAGGCAGCAGGTGCGAGAATGGGGGAGGCAGTACTGAGGTGACGTCTTCAGCGATTCATTGGTTAGAGAGAGTGCAAGCACGGCACCGCCGCTGTGGGCACGACTCAGAAGCGCATATAATCCTCATCTTGCCCCACTCTGAGCGACTCGGACTTCCAACTTCAGACTCCACACACAGCTCCTTTATCTATATTTGAGACACAACGACATTGATCGACTTAGATTCCATTCATTTCTATCAACCCCCCCGCAAAGCCGATTTGACTGGCAAAAGACCATCAATGGCGTCGGTCGGTAATGTTCCCGTCATCTGCGGAGAGGTATATACTCCGACGGTTCCTAAATCCAATGGCGGATGGGGTGAATCACTCAACGACTACGATCTGATCGAAGTTTTTGATTCGACTGGCTCGGCCTGTAGAGAGGAATACGAAAGCTTTCCATCCGTCGAAGAAATAGTGCTCAATGCCGGAAGAGCACAAGAGTCGCAACAATCGAACTTGAGACTAGATGGAGACAAGAGTGCGAATATCGACAGCAGCAACAGCATCCACTCTAGAAGCGACGGCTCGACTTCCGGGCAAGGCGGGAGACATTGCCCCCTCAACACTCCACGGACTCCTGTAGCAGGCTCAGAAGCTGGGTACGACCCTTAAAACCCCATTAGCAGATCTTAGTACTAACAGATAGCGCCTATCTAGATATCGCATCCTCCGCGAGAAGACAGAAGATCCCATCTTTGATCCTCCTCCTCCTCCTCCTCCTGCTCCTTCTCCACACCTTACTACCCTCCTCTCGTCGATATACGACTCAGAAATCGACCTCAGAAATATCGAGCCTCGTCACTCCTGTAGGAGGGAAGAGAATGGGGACAAAGAAGGGAGCTGCAGTACAGGCAACGTCATCCCATACTCTCTCCGATAGCCTATCACGTTGCCAAACCCTGAACCACCACTAGTTTCATGGCGGTCTCCGCTCCAAGAAGACGCCGTAGGACCCGTGACAGATCCGGCTGGCTCCGCATGGATGTGGAGCCCAACGAGCTCTACGGATGTTGAGCCTGTGACAGCCATAGACGCCACTGACATTCGACGTTCCTCCAAGCGCACAGCAGACAGTGCAGGTTTGAACGAAAGCGGAGAAGGTGTACAGGGGGTAGAGAAAGGCCGGCGCGAAGGTCAGTATGCAGGTACCAGTCCCTGCGGGTGCGTTTAATGACTCGAGAAAGCCGCGATCGTGATCGACAAAACAGATGATAACGATAATAACTCAAACGACCTTGATTTCATACGGATCCGATCGCAGCCTAAGCCTGTCTTCAGACCGTCCTTTTCGCGAAAATTCCAGCAACACAAGAAAACAACAAGCTTAAGTCGATCCAGTGAAATTGGTAACAGTCAAGGTGTGCCTTTCATTGCATCTCTGACCTGCACACGGTATATTTTCTGACGTGTTCCAGATGACCCTGTCGTGGTGGAGGATGACGACGAAAAGACTGGCGAAACTGGTGACTCTACCAGGGCCACGAGCGTGGAGTCTGAAATTGGTACCGTACGCCTCCAAAACTCCCACCCGAGGAAACAGTCAAAGACACACGGTTGCTTGAGTCCTCCCACCACCAAATCTACCCCCTCCCCCATTGATCGTCCGATCTCTTCTAGTGTCGCACTATGCCGGGACCTTGGAGGTGATAGCGGAATGACCGCCACCGTCTATCCCCCTCACGCTATTACCGTCCCCCCATTATTTGCTGAGCGGACTCAGGACCAACGAGCTTCAGCATTAGATATCGAGGAATGGGAGATCGTCAAGATTGTTAACAAAAGACGGACGGGAAAGGGCGATGAATATAAAGTGTGTTGGAAGGAAACATGGCTGCTCGAAAGCGAGTTAGGAAATGCGCAGAAACTGTTACTGCAGTTTGAGGCACAAGGCCGAGCTCAGCCTGGACGTAAACGGGGTAGACCAGCTCACGCAGGCAAGCGTGGATGATGGTTACTTATTTTGTTGTTCGCAGAAAAAGTACACTTATTCTTAATTCTATCTGAGGTGATAATACTGAATCTGTTTCAAAGTGGAACAAAGTCATCTATGGGTCTACAGTCTTGATAGGGGCCAATTCGTCACAACTTTTGCCTACCAGCCTATCCATGGACCAAGTGAGACCTAACTGCTACTTTGGCGCTGCTGCCCTGAAGCCTGCAGCGACTTTGCGGAACAAGAGGTCCGCAAATCAGGGATTCTAGCAGGCTCTATTAACTTACTTTTAATTCGCAGGAGTCTGTATGTTCTGGGAAATGTAGGAATTAAGATTAACGTCCCTCCACAGGTAGCGGAAAACCCACCATGCCGGAAAATCTGATGGGTACTCTGACTTCAAGCGACTATGACTTTACGCACACGTCGAGATCCACTAAGTTCAGGTATACATCGTGTGCTGCGGCTACTTGGGAAAATCTGAACCCTTTCCGATTTGTAGATTATATTCGCATTATCGATTTCTCGTCCGATTTGCTCGAGGCCTTCTTTTTTGGCGAAACAATATCTATTCGCTATAGCACCACCCTAAAGTCGTAACCACTTACAATGTATATATAAGGGTCTTATCCGAGCCTTAGAGCCTTTTTGCAATAATAGGTAATCATTAACAGGTTTGTGCCTGCTGTCGCGCGCAAATATATCCAAGGTCGCCAGCCCGGTCGGTACCTCCAATCAAGATCAATTACCAATGACTGGCTAGTGCCAACCGACCCTGGATGGCCGTTCTGATAAATACGGTATAGCTTACATTGGTCGTCAATACGGTAAGCCACTAATATAGCCACAGAAGCTCTCGAAATAGACCCTCCCGCTCAAATGACCAAGAGCAATAAGTGGCTGTTCTCTTTAAGTTTGACCTGAAGGCTTTACGACAGATCTCTGACGGAGAACGCAACCTACAGCACGGCCATTACCGAGAGCTTTGTATTAGTCGGAGATTGGAGATACTTCATCGAAACGCCGTCAAAGCAGCTGCAGTCTCTACAATAATTCCAAATACCATCGTGGACGATCAGCAATAGTTGCGAAGACATAAGTCGCTGTGTACCTCCCTATTCGACGACCACGGGTCTAAGCTTTACCGCACAACCGCGCGGATATGCGTCTTATCAAAGCTGAAGAGCCAGGACAAATGAGTCTGGTAGAATATAACGTGGAAGGAACTCCCCGTTATGCCGTATTATCGCACACATGGGGAGCGAACGATGAGGAGGTCACTTACAAAGACTTTACAGAAGGCACAGGTGGGAGAAAAGCTGGGTGGAAGAAGATTGCATTCTGTAGAAAGCAAGCTGCAGTTGACAACATACAACACTTCTGGATAGATACCTGTTGCATTGACAAAGGAAGTAGCGCTGAGCTCACTGAAGCTGTTAATTCTATGTTTCGCTGGTATCATGAATCCGCGAAATGCTACGTATATCTGTCGGACGTTTCAATACATGAATTTGAAGAGAATGATTACATTTCAGGAAGATTTCAGGATACTACCTTCCAAGAAAGTCGATGGTTCACTCGGGGTTGGACCCTCCAAGAGCTTATTGCTCCCACATCAGTGGAATTTTTCTCCCGTGAGGGTACGCGACTGGGCGATAAGGAATCCTTAGAGAAGGTCGTTAGTAATACGACTCGAATTCCTGTGCAAGCACTTCGAGGAAATCGTCTGTCTGGTTTCAGCATTACGGAGCGAAGGGCATGGGCGGCAAAACGCAAGACTACAAGGAAGGAAGATGAGGCGTACTGTTTACTTGGCATATTTGGCGTCTACATCCCGACCATATATGGAGAGGGAGATCACGCGTTCGTGCGGCTTGAGGAGGCGATTGACAGATCACAAACACTACAAGAGGGAAAGTTGTCGACAGAGGAATATAATTACCTCCAATCACTCTGCCCAAGCGGGATCGATTACGAATTTCAAAAGAATCAAAACCCCCTCCGTGTCCCCAACACATGTCTGTGGACCCTTCATAACCCAAAGTATCTCGAATGGCGAGATAATGATACCAAAAGGCTGCTCTGGATCTCTGCCGATCCTGGGTGCGGAAAGTCCGTCCTTGCTCGGTGCATTGTTGATGAAGACCTGCCTAGCCTTTTTCAAACTGGTCCCTCGAAGCGGGTTTTGTACTATTTTTTTAAGGATACCAGCACTGAACAGCAGAGCGCCTCCCGAGCCATATGTACTATCTTACATCAATTGTTTGTGTCCCACCCTCAACTGATTCGGTATGCTTTGCGCAAATACAACGAGAGGGGCCCATCGCTTTCCACAACATTCTCAGAATTGTGGTCGATCTTTACAGCAGCTGCCACAGATCCTACCGCTGGAGATATTGTTTGTGTGCTTGATGCCCTTGATGAGTGCAATGACCAGGAGCAACAAACACTGACCCAAGCTATTCAACAGATCTTATCCTCTACTTCGCGCCTGAAGATTCTGATCACCAGCCGACCGTACTTTGAGATCAGATACGGTTTTCACGAACTTCTGGAAGCTTCTAGCAATATCGAGCTTGCCGGAAATGACGAGTCAGCAAGCATCAAGAAAGAGATCGATCTGGTCATCAAGCATCGTGTGGAAGAATGGGCGAAAAAGAGCCGCCTTCATCCAAAAGTGGAAGCGCATTTAGAACAGAGGTTGTTGGGGATAGAACACCGAACATATCTGTGGCTTCGCTTAATATGGGAACTAGTCCGCAAAAACAAATCAGGTACCGTCTCGGAAATGAACAAAGTGATTGATAATCTACCGGTTAGCATCCAGGAGTCCTATGAGGCACTACTACAGCGATGTGATGATCCTTCTTTCGCGAAGAGGGCATTACAAATTGTCCTGGTGGCCGGTCGACCTCTAACATTGGAAGAGATGGACATCGCTCTACATATGGATAAGCAAACCTTATTATATAATGATTTGGAACTTGAGGGATCTCTTCGACTTCAAGAAATACTACCGAGCCGATGTGGTCTAATGATTTCTATTGTTCGATCAAAAGTCTACTTTATTCACCAGACCGTAAAAGACTTTCTGGTTGATAAAGAGGGCAAAGGATCTCCTTCAGGAAAGATATGGCAACAGTCCCTCAGTCTGCAAATATCACACCATTTAATGACAGATATCTGCCTAAGATCAATCACTTTTCCAGAGATACAAGTTGACCAAGCGGACTTAGGCAATGCTTTACTGCCATTGGATCTACGAAGTATGGAATCGAACGCATATTGCCAAAGCTATGGTCTCCTAGCATACGCTGCAATCTATTGGGCAGACCATTATCAGCACACCAACAAAGGCGGGGCGATCAAGATTATTGAAAGGTTCCTCACTACTATTGGTGATCGATCAGTCATTGGGCGTCATGAGATAGATTGGGGAACTACTTTACATGCTGCTTCAGCCGGGGGCCATGACAAAGTGGTACAGATACTGGTAGAAAAGGGCGCCGAGGTCAACGCTCAAGGTGGCCCGTATGGCAACGCATTATATGCGGCGTCAGCTGGAGGTTATGAGAAAGTGGTGCAAATACTGCTGGAAAAGGGCGCCGAGGTCAACGCTCAAGGTGGCTTGCATGGCAGCGCATTATATGCGGCGTCAGAAGGAGGTTATGAGACAGTGGTGCAGATACTGCTGGAAAAGGGCGCCGAGGTCAACGCTCAAAGTGGCTGGCATGGCAGCGCATTATATGCGGCGTCAGAAGGAGGTTATGAGACAGTGGTGCAGATACTGCTGGAAAAGGGCGCCGAGGTCAACGCTCAAGGTGGCCGGTATGGCAACGCATTGCAGGCGGCGTCAGCTGGAGGTTATGAGACAGTGGTGCAGATACTGCTGGAAAAGGGCGCCGAGGTCAACGCTCAAGGTGGCTGGCATGGCAACGCATTATATGCGGCGTCAGAAGGAGGTTATGAGACAGTGGTGCAGATACTGCTGGCAAAGGGCGCCGAGGTCAACGCTCAAGTTGACGACTATGGCAACGCATTATATGCGGCGTCAGCTGGAGGTTATGAAAAAGTGGTGCAGATACTGCTGGAAAAGGGCGTCGAGGTCAACGCTCAAGGTGGCTTGCATGGCAACGCATTGCAGGCGGCGTTAGAAGGAGGTTATGAGACAGTGGTGCAGATACTACTGGAAAAGGGCGCCGAGGTCAACGCTCTAGGTGGCGACTACGGTAACGCATTATATGCGGCGTCAGAAGGAGGTTATGAAAAAGTGGTGCAGATACTGCTTGGAAAAGGCGCCGAGGTCAACGTTCAAGGTGGCCGGTATGGCAACGCATTGCAGGCGGCGTTATCAGGGGGTCATGAGACAGTGGTACAGATGCTGCTGGAGAAAGGTGCTATTTACTAGGGTGACAAAACTCATCGTTGACGGAATGCCTCGATAATACAAAATTTCGGCGAATTTACACTGACATTGGGTCGTCAAGAAAAATACAAAGCTGCCAAAGAAATAACTGGGCGGATGATAAAGAGATGACAGGAGACGTGGGGACAGGACAACCCTTATACGTTTTACGATACGACGAACAGCAGATTGGTCGGGAGATAAGCAAGAGTGAAGAGGTAATGGGGATTGTGAACAAGGTCATTGGTTGGAGAAACAGCAGATACACAGATGCGCTAACACTACATGCGTATAAGGCTCCCAATATGGCCGTGAAGAGATAGAACGGCATAGAATGCAAAGGAACCTAATGGTATTGTCAAACAAATACAGCGAGTTCTGTTTCAGTGACATAAGCGAGGCACTAATGATACAGGTAAGATATACCGTAAGAGTTAACGTCCCTCCATGGGTGGCGGAAAACCTTCCGTCCCGGAATGAATTTGTTCTTCAGGCATCTCAGACCTTGTGATCGGAATTAAACCACATCATGAACATTTTAGTCCTATTCTTTAGACTTCTCACTTTCAAGAGCGACTGTCCAGTTAAAAAATTACATTGCTTCGATCGTGCTGTCGATCGTTTCATTCAGAGCACGTAGAACTGCATTTGCTTTATACCCCTACTTTACTATGATTGTCTACAAAATTCGAAGTTTCGGACGACTGCATTGATAGTCCTAACACAACGGAAGAAATTTTCAGCCTTTAAAGATATTTGACCCGTGGAAGCATGATCTCCGGACTCATGTGCGTGAAGGGTTTGTAGCTTGTTATTTATGAAAGTTTAGCGGCTTACGTAGGTACGGTATCAAAAAACTAGCTAATGAGATTGTATTATACGCTATGCCCAAATGACTCGAAGTGTGACTCTCTTTCTAGAAACATCTATGAATAGTAATGTGCTAAGTCTATTCCGGGCGGCCAGACGTGCTCCGCTCTTAATATTGTCGCTAGCCGTCTCTTGTGCCCTATCCATCATAACAATCGCGCATATGAACCAAGCCAGTCAGGTACTGGCGCATGGTCTCTCTCCAGGTGTATCTAGAACTTGGGCTATCTGTTACGGACATGGCTGGGCAGGCAGGAACGGAGAAGCTAGAGATAGAGTAGCGCCTTGGCAAATATGGCTACAAAAGCAGGATTCTCCATAGCTTTCTCATCAACAAGGTTACACATCACAATTGAATCCACATTCATGGCTTGTTCATAACAAATGGTAGCAATCCAGTCTATGTCTTCTAAGTACCATCGATTGCCTTAGAAACATAGGATCCAGGCCCTCCGCACCAATTGAGCTGTACCCACCAGGACTTCGTGCCACCAGGACTTCGCTCCACCAGGGTTACACTCACCAGAGCAACTCAGTCTTTGTGCCTTCTGCTACGCCTCCCTACCAGTCGTTCTACGGCACCAGCTATATTAGCACCCCAGGGAGACCACTACAGTCCGGTAGAGCCTGAACCTCACCAATCAGCCAATGCAGTGACCCTTTCACTAGGCCGTCAAGCACCAGAGCCATTCAGTCTTCGTGCCTTCTGCTACATCTTACCACCAGTCGTTCTACGGTACCAGCTGCTTGCAGCACTCAGGAAGATCACTACAGTCCGGTGAAGCCTGAACCTCGCCAACCAACCAGCCAATGCAATGACCCTTTAATTAGGCCCGTCAAGCACCAACCCCTACCACACGTACGCATGCCACACTACGACAGCAAGCACCAGCCCATACCACAAGCACGCATGCCACATTGCGACAGCAAGCACCAGCCCATACCACAAGCACGCATGCCACATTGCGACAGCAAGCACCAGCCCATACCACAAGCACGCATGCCACATTATGACAGCAAGCACCAAGCTTCAGATCAATCTGAAGCTCCGCCTGCAACCTACACCACCCCGAAGCAGCCCACTGCACGTCAAGCTATCGGAGCAACCCACGCCAAGTTACCGGAGCAGCCACTGCAACTACCATCTACGTCATCTACTCGCTATCTCGCTATACCACCACTCGCTATGCTACCAAAGCAGCCCCATTCCAGCACATACCCTACTTCTAATTACGGCCCACAGCATCAGCTCCAAGACCTCCTCCTTTCACACCTATTCACGCCTGCATGACAGGGGGTTAGTAGGCCTTAATATCGCTTATATCGTTTCAGGCCTTGGTTGGAATGTTGGAATACGTGTCCTCTACAGGGGAGGTAGCTCATTAGGAAGCAGCATAAGTAGCTGGCTTCTATCTGCATTTGACTCTTCATTCGAATTGATCTCTTTCAGAGTCATAGCATTCTTTCGTTCCTCTTCCGTAGCCACGCAAGTAACACGGTGTCACCTGATATCCAGTTTCTACTCCCATTAGCACATTCCTCTATCATTCCACTCACAGCCACACCCCACTGCCCAAATGGCTTCCGCGTCCATGACAACTCGTTCCAAGGCAAACAGCCAGCCGACTTCGTCCTCCAAGTCCAAAGCCACGTCCAAGACGTCCAAAACCAGGTCCAAGACCACTGCCCCAGCAGCCTCTGCACCTAAAGGTGTTACCAAGCCTCGTGCCTCTGCCAAAACTCGTTCCTCGCAACGTCCACCTCCACGCGATCCAACCCCAGCACGGTCGGCCTCACCGGTCTCCTCTGGGACGGTCAGTCCGGACGTCATTGAAGAGACCCCCCCTCCGGCTTCTCAACTCGATCAAATCGCGTCCTTACTCAAGGATTTGGTCAAAAAGAAGCACCGGTCTCGATCTCGTCGATCCAGGTCCCCCTCTCGTCACCGATCCAGGTCCCCCCAAGTGATATATGTCCGTCGTCGACGCGACTCATCCTCAGGGTATTCGTCGTCCGATTCAGGGCGAAGAAGTAGGTCGAAGGTATCATTCCA
>NKYR01000226.1:0-28741 GCA_003184365.1 Evernia prunastri | reverse complement strand
TGTAGAGGACACGTATTCCAACATTCCAACCAAGGCCTGAAACGATATAAGCGATATTAAGGCCTACTAACCCCCTGTCATGCAGGCGTGAGTTCTTAAGAACCAGTCGCAGGTCCCCACGACACGCTCGGCTCGGCACCTTCGATGGAAGCTGTCTTGCTCTCCGGAAACTCCCATCCTTGCAAACATTTGTTGTGCTATCGCATCTGGAGCTCTCAACAGAGCTGGAGCATGCCAACGCGGCAAGGTTGTAGACAGATGATCGGTCCGGGACATCAGTATCTGGCTGGTCGATCTATTGCATGTCAGTCACCTTCAACTCTATTGCTAATCTGATTGGCAATAGCATCGGTCTACCTTGAACCCTGTATCATCAGTGGCTTGGCATGTCGAATGTGACCTTGAACGACTCTAATCATTTCTATTATTTCCAGAGCAACCACGATGCAGGGTATGGCAGCATCCGTGTTACGTCGTAGTAGAACACGACTCTGCCAGCGGAGCACAACTTCTGAGCGAAGCGTGTCAACATTGTGAATACTGGTTCTGAGACTTTCCAGCCGCTTTTCAATATCTTCGAGCAAGACCAGTAAATCGTTGGGCTGTGACTGCATCCGAGTTACGTCTAAATTGCTCTGGATCGTCATCAGATCGGAATGAGAAATGCTTATGGCGGCCTCGGCGTCCTTGAAATCGTTTCCAAGGTTCTCGGATGCAAATCGAGACGCAACATCTTCTAGTATTTGTAAGGTATGCCGTAGGCTTTCCACAAGCCCAGCCACTATGCCAACTGCCGGGACAGGTTCCATCGTTCGCGAAGGGTAAGATGGAAATAATTTAAGAAAGATTTTGTAAGCCTTTTAGTGCCCTGCTGATCTTTGTAATGCTGTGTAATGGTGAATGCTTCTGGTTCTTCTTTGCGGCGAAATATTTGCCCCCCGGAGTTACTTAGCCCCAACCGCCTGGTCTTGGAATGTTGCAGCCTTATGCAGAGATTTGATGTTATTGGATAGCGCTTAGGTCCGAAGACGTGTGAAACAAGCGGACTTTAACACTCTGCTATACTTATATCTTGATTGTAGCATCGCCTCTAAAGCAAGAAGACCAGAATATATCGACGGCCAGGAATGCAGAAGAGGCCCAAAACCCTCAGACCCAGGCCCCAATTTCAATAAGCTTAACCAATGCATCGCTTTGTGCCAACGCACCTAGATTGCCTTCGTCTTTGCTTTTTGTATCTTGTCCCACTTACAGCCTTCTGGTTTGCGCTGAGAATTGAAGCTCACCGAGTCGTCTTCCACCGCCCTAGAAATGTTGTGCCTGGCCTCTGCCTTCCCTGCACACAAACAACCATCTCAAGTGATGCCAGAGCTTTCTTGGCCTTAGGCTCCCCAGTGACAGCCTTTGGGGTTGTCTTCCCTTCCCGGGAGTAGGAATGGTATGAGACCGCCATTTCGGAATTGTGGAGTGCTTACTGAGAGTTATCTTTCTAGGCCTTGCGAGGTTCCTTCAAGCAGGAGGATGTGGTGAGGATGATGCTTAAGTAAGGCTGGCGCAGACATGTTGCCACATGTCTCCCATTCACAACTTATCCTGTTCTCTATTCTGGCTACTTACAACTGGAAGCCTGGTTTGAAGACGTCAAGACGCCCATCACCAGACATCGACTTCAAGTTGCCGACGAAAGTTATGGCCCACAAACCTAGCGCTGTGAATGACTTCCATGTCGCAGAGGTGCTGGGTGGCGAGGGGAGCCCATGGACCAGGAGGCCGGCCTCCTTGGGTCCGACAGGGTTTGTTACACGCCTCCAGGAAAGGGAGCAGATTTCGAGTTTTTTTTCAAGTCTAGCTCTGCGAGAGGTTGGACCCGCGGAATATTGAGATTGCGGACGACTGAAAACCTTTGGTGGAGACTGGCGAAGTTTGAGGTGCTGCTGATCCTCAAGACGCACCGTGATGGAGAGGTTGACTAAGCGGAAGCAAAGTTTGATGACAGTTCTGTGAGGGTCGAGATGTATGGGTTCCTCTACCAAAAGCCTGTGCTCTGACAGTGATAGTTTTGGGCCATCGCAAGTGCTGGTGGCTCATCAATGTTAAGACCTCTGTCGCCGTAGTACCTCGTCGATACCTTCTCGACATCCACTCATCTATAGTACAAACTGTCCCCCCAACGATGCTGAATGTGAGATTCAAGAGGAGAGGCTCGGTGTCAGACTACACTGCCTGTGTTCACTTGGATAGATCAGAATGTCCATCCCATTTGCTCTACGGAGAGATTATTGAGTCCATGGGCCGCTCCAATCATAACCCATGTGACGGCAGATTAGAAATATATGACGTGCCCGAGCGAGTGGGGAGCACGTGATATCGGGGGATCGGCGAACAAATTTAGCAGCCTTGCAACAACTCTCCGTAAATCCAACAGGCTCGAACACCAAACTGCAACCACGACTTGTTGGGGCCTATGACCGCCCAGGATCCCGCGTGATCAGAACTCCGGATGTGATAGGTCTTTCAATGATGGAAGAGTACACAGCCGAAGCTTTCGTCAATCGGGAGGAGCCTATTCCAGTCATCGCTGTCTCAGGCAGCGACAGCCCATCATCTGATCCAAAAGGCAAACGTGAGAGGCTGAAAGAATCATTTAATGGGTCAAAAGACAAGTTAAAGAATAAGCTCCATGATGCTGCTGGCTCAGGCAGCAAAGAGTATGGGTACTCACTGCAGGACCGTCTCTTCGCCAAGTGAGCAATGGCAATCTTGAGATCTTCAATAAAAGCATGGAGTGCTAAACGCCGCCGGCGCAGGCTCTTGCAGCAGGTCATACCGGAAGAAGAGGTCGAAGAGCTGGACTTGCCCCCCGACGTGCGTTCGTCGAAATACATAAACAGACCTAGCTTTTCTCTTCCCTTGATGACCAACAATTTCCGCCGATTCAATGCTAGGTATATCGTTGCTGTCCCAATATCGAGTCGAAGTTGGTAACAATGCTACAGGATTGGTGTAGTCTTTGTCTTCCAGAACCGTCTCGAGCGTCTCCTCACATGGCGTACACCCACGCACACCCTCTCCCTCCTAGCTGTCTGCACCTTCGTCTGCTTAGACCCTTACCTCCTCTTCGTTTTACCATTGGCTGCCGCCCTTCTCTTTGGCATGGTACCAGCCTATCTCGCTCGCCATCCACCGCCACCTATCTCTTCCGTCCATACTACATCGTACTCTATGAATGGCCCGCCTATTGCCCCACCGCGCACTATCAAGCCCGCTGGGGAGATGTCGAAAGACTTCTTCCGAAACATGCGAGATCTTCAGAACTGCATGGATGACTTCAGCACCGTTCATGATGCCGTGATTCGAATCGTCACACCACCTACAAACTTCTCTAACGAGCCACTATCTTCTACCATTTTCCTCTTCCTCTTCGTAGTAACCTGCCTTTTGTTCGTAACGTCTCATCTCCTGCCTTGGCGTCTTCTCTGTCTTCTGGTATGCTGGACAACAATCGCTCTTGGTCATCCTTCCATCCAGCAGCTATTGCTCTCCAATCATGAAGAGCATCTAGCACCTCACGAGCAGACCGCACAGTCTTGGCTAGATGCGTGGATATCGCATGACATAGTCCTTGATGCTCCGCCAGAGACGCGCGAAGTTGAGATATTCGAATTGCAGCGCAGAAAAGGAGGAGAGAATGGCGAGTGGGAGAGCTGGATGTTCAGCCCGGGACCCTACGATCCTCTCTCCCCGCAACGCATATCTGGTGACCGACCAAAAGGAACGAGATTTTTCGAAGATGTAGCGCCTCCAAAAGGCTGGGAGTGGGGAGATAAGAAATGGGTGCTTGATCTGGCGAGTCGGGAGTGGGTGGAGGAGAGGATGGTGCAGGGTGTTGAGGTAGAGATTGAAGGGGAGAGATGGGTCGGTGATCTTGAAAGGGCTGAAAATGCTTATGAGATGAAGCCGATAGGGAAGGGGAAGTCAAAGGATTGGGAGGAAGGTGGTGGTAGTAACAAAATGGGCGAGTGGAGGAGACGGCGGTGGGTGAGAATGGTGAAACGGAAAGTTGTTAGTAACACAGGTAGCATAGAAGACTAGTGATCAAGCAAGGTCTTTCAACTTTATCCATCTCTAGAGTAGCCGTTGATACAAACCTTTCAGCCAACCTCCATTTCCCGGCCTTCTCTCTCCTGCTGCCCCTTACTCCTCTTACCCCTCCAAATGCCTACCCTCCTTTTCAAATCCCCTTCACTCTGCTGTTGCGGATTCAATTTTCGGTCCCTAACCATACCACCCCAATCATCACCCCATCTCTCCACTAATCTCTCTATCCACTTCCTCTCTTGCTGGCTCTGCATTCGAGGCCGCTTTGGCTTGCTATATCTGGCCTGCTCTTCCAGCTCTGGGATAATACCTCTGTCGCCACTTTCCAACATGATTGCGTCTTCTGATTCACTGCTGTCGTTCAACGGGTCAAGCAACGGATTCTCCCGCTCGCTCTTTTCATGCTGTACACTGACAATCGCGCCGGTCTTGGGATCTCTCGTCACTTTGACCTCCTTTGACCCCAGTTCTGAGGGTTTATGGGATGTTGGTATCCTTAGCGTATACTTTGGCCGGCTTTCCAAAGTTGTAGATTTCGTCCTGACTTCTGTGCCTCCGGTGTATGAATTCAACTTGGAGGATAGACCGAGACGGCGGTAGTTCTGGGAGAGAGTGAGGGACTGGTCCCTGGAAAATACCAGATCAGCGTTTAGTCTGTAGACGAGAGGATTCGTGAGCCTACCAGTTCGCAGCAACAATGGGATTACTTTTGATGTTGATGTGTTTTGACTTAGGCTTTTGGCGGACGCGGTGGAGGGAGGATTTATTTTTCTTCTTCTGCAGAGGACGCGCCATGGTGTCGAGACCCTGTGGGGGGGGGGGGGTATCTGGGAACGAGTGTGAGTTGTTATACCTCCGCAACTAAGAGCGGATTTTAGAGGGACGGAATATCTTGACTGAAATGAAATAGCGCAATTCTCAGCCTTGCGGATCACTTAAAAGCCATGGTGGTTTTCAGATTCCGTACTCTATTCTAGTCTACTGGCTGCATGAACGACCTTCCAGTATGGCAGTAGCATGGAGACCACAGTGGCGACCATTACTGTCTGTCGCTATTCTAGCAGCTATCGCAAGCTCTGTTGTTGCGAAGAGCGTCGCCCAATTGAGCGTCCTGGAGATCGAAGACGCGATTCAAGTAGGCTTCCGTTCGTCGAGTACACTGTTTCAAGGTTGTCCCGGAATTTTGAGCTACAGAAATTGACTGTACGATAGGGTTGCCCGATAGTCCAAGAACTGAATATCCACAAGCGCGCAACCAGCCCGGAGACATCCAGCTGGACCTCTCAGATCTTCGAACGACTGTTCCCAGGGTCTCCAGCAGTCAATGCTCTTCTTGCTACTCTATACATCTCGGGTCCACCGAGTCAGTGATCCCAGCTCTCTCTGACGAAATCCACATTTGCTAATGCCCGATCAATCAGATTTTCTACTTGCGCTATGCCCACCCAATATCGATCCCTCCTCCCTATCCGTCATGGTCGCGTTCGCCGTTGGCGGCTTATTAGGAGACACACTCTTCCACCTGTTACCCGAGATCTTTCTGGGCGAAGCAGCTCCGGACCATGCGCGCTTTGTGATGGTGGAGCCCAATAAAAATCTGCTCCTCGGCGTTGCGATCATGATTGGATTTTTGACTTTTGTTGCGATGGACAAGTGCCTACGGATAGCGACTGGAGGCGAAGGTGGCCACGATCATAGTCATAGTGACAAAGAAGAGGTAAAGGAAGAAAAACAACGGGCATCCCCAACTGCAGTGGCGAGTGGAGCAAAGCTGACGGCCGCTAATGGAAGCGTGAAATCTCGCAAGAAGAAGTCCCTTTCGGAGTCCATTACGAGCGATATCGGTGCATTTCATTTGCCTGATCAGTCACTTCGAAAGATATGGAAGCTCGACGAACCTCAACGAGCCCAACGCTGGCTGGAGGAGGCACTCCAGGAAGATCCATACAGTGGAGTCATGCAGATCGCTCTTTGGAAGGCCTATGAAGCAGCTTTTCAGGACTCTCGTACCTCTCTTGTCGAAGCCACTACACTAATTCATAGCGCTAGCAAGGTGTTCGAAGGGGCGTCAGCGCAAGTGATTGAAGGCCACAAGCCCAAGTTTATTATACAGGGCGTCAGGCCTCGGCAAACAGCTCAAGAAGAGAAGGAAGCCAAAGGCGCTCCGGCGCTCATCAAACCTACGCCCCATACAGACGCATCCGAAGCCTCGAAAAAAGCACCCTCAGCATCTATTAAGCTGTCTGCCTACCTCAACCTAATTGCAGACTTTACCCACAATATCACCGACGGTCTTGCTCTCTCATCCTCCTTCTACGCCTCTCCGACCCTTGGTGCTACGACTACAGTTGCCGTCTTCTTCCACGAGATACCTCATGAAGTTGGGGATTTCGCTCTACTAATCCAATCAGGCTTCTCTAAAAGAATGGCCATGGGCGCGCAATTCGTTACAGCTCTGGGAGCCTTTTTGGGCACCTGCTTAGGCATTGCTATCCAAGAGCTAGGCAAGTCCAGCAATGGTGCTACGTCCGGGGGAATCGGGAGTAAGGGTCTAGCTGGCACCGGGTTGGGCTGGGGAGACATGTTACTGCCTTTTACAGCAGGGACGTTTTTGTACGTGGGAACTGTGGCAGTCATCCCGGAGTTATTAGAGACTGGTCCGAATAAAAGGGAAGAAGTTAAGAAGACAATATCTCAATTTGCCGCTATGGCTGTTGGAGGGGGGATCATGCTAGCGTAAGTCTCTCTCAAAGCCTTTGTTGCAAGTTGCTAATTGTGGGCCGATAGGATATCATGGTCATAGTCATGTACTTGGTGACGAGACTCAATCAAGGCAAGCTTCGTACCTAAGCTACTTATCACTTGGGTAGTGGAGAGTACTTAGGTCGTCATATCTCTCAGCAATGCTTAGATCCTCGCTTGCAAGTTCCCACTCATCCGCACAGAGCGGTTACTTTGCCGTTTCAGATAGTTGAGCATCGACCACCTTTCTCGTGCGAACATCAAGACAGAAAGATACAAATTATCACCCAAACTCCCGCATTTTGGTGCCATCCTTTAGCTTGCTAGACCATTGGGATGTCAATGACCTTCCTTTTTCTTGCATCCACGCTGAGCGGTTCCTTTCTCTTGAAACTAGGCGTTGAGATTCCATTTCTGATATTAGTATCAGGTGAAACTTCTAGAGCACTGGAACCGTTACGGCCAGAGCCTTCCCCGTCTAAGCAATCATCAGCTTGAAGCATCGTGGCAAATGCGCATCTTCAGAATGCAACTTACCTATGAAGAATTCTTTCTAATACTCGGATGGTGGGCCCCCTACCCCGTGTTCCTCCGTGCACTTTGTGCGAAGCCAGGTGCAACACGCAGTAGCCGTACGGCCAGGAATATGTTTGCAGATCTCCTGCCAACGCGGACCAATTGTGTTGTAAAGGGCGACCAGAATCTCGACCTCTTCTGCTGACCAAGTATCATAGTTTCCCTGATGGTTGGCGGAGCCTTGTATCCCTTCCGTCTCTTTATACCATTGCGTCCTGCATGCATTGGACGTATGCCCGGAAAATTCCTGACTGATCTCATCCCAGTCACTGCCGCCCTGGCGACGGTGTACAAGCAGTGCAAGCTCCTCTGAAGTCCAGGGCTCATCTTGATCCAATGAGCGAAAATATACATTCCAGTGGTTCAAGGCGCCGTTCATTGTCCGCCCGTTAATTGGCTTGGCGATCGCCTTCCACCTCAAGCCAGCGTAGTAGCCAGAAACAAGGAGCCGCTCTTCCCACTCCTCCCAGGGCAGCGCAACCTTTAAAGGGCCCTGGCTATCACGCAGATGGTCATAATAACGCCCTTTGCAGCTCTTTGCTGAACGGTCTGGAAGATTCCTGGCGATCTCCGCCCAGCTTTTCCCTGATTCACGAAGAGACTTCGTGAGTTGGTCTTCCTCCTGTGTCCAGAGAGCATAGGTTTTCGGCGGTTTGGGAATGGACTGTGCGTTCGGAGTCTGCGTCTGAGAGGCGACGGGCTCCTGTTCCAGGAACGGTTTCAATCGACGCGACCGATTAAACACTGTGTGTGCTGTGCGGTGAGGCAGCATTTCAGCGATACTCGGCCAGATAGCCCGCGTTGCGGTATGCGATGATTGTTTGATCTTCCCAGTCCTCCCACTGCTTTGACAAGTACAGCTTCTTGGGAGCAACCGGACTGAGCGCATCTGTCCGTCGTGCGCCGAAGTTCTGGCTTCGAGCCTTGAGCTTGCAATACCGGACTCGGCAAGCTGATTCGGTTCGGCCGGGCAATCGTTGGCTAATCTGCTTGTCGGTCCTCCCATCCTTACGAAGCGCAATGATGAGCTGATCCTCCCATTCCTCCCATCCCTTCTGGACTGCTGGTCTGCGCTTGGGGTTTTTGAGTGTTGGAACGGGGCCAACCTCTTTTGTCATTGAAACTGGTGTATGTTTCAAGGACGTAGGACTTGAGGCTTTCTTTGCACCGCATCCTTTATGAGTGCCCATGCTGATATTGGTCTCAGTACCTATCTGACTTCTAAAGAGAAAGCGTGGCTTCAAATCAACCCGATATTACAAGAGAAGGCGAGGAATAAAACTGGAGACTGTCTTCACGCCCAAGTTTTAACAGCTAGTGCGGTATAAAGGATGTCTGCACCGCAGTTTTGACCAATAGTCTTTTGAGCAACACCGGCTTAAACAATCACAGTCGGAGATGAAACATGGTGGGGTAATGGACGAAAAACCCTTCACAGCCTTAATCTACAAAAATGGACAATATCCGCATAGAGTATACACCACTGCATGTACCCGAAACACTACCCTTTGCCTCGTCGGTGCTCTCGCGCCTAACAAATTCCCACGAATGAATGTTTCGGGACCTGGAGCAAACGAAGCTCGAGGAGTTTTCTACGGTGCAAAATATCTCGGATCCTCAATCTTACCGCCCAAAGTGATTGTTAGCAGGTGGTATGGTGGAGTTCTCCACGCTTGTCACTCCCAATCAAAGATGCCGAAGCCCGTCATCCTTGGCACGGAGGTCACGGTGGCAAGGTGGTGACACAGCCGCCCTTCACATGACAAAAATGGCGGACGACTTCACCTCCAAGATTCACAGATAAGATCCCTGCACTAGTGCGGCTCCAAAATTGCTCGAGCTGAAGGACGCCCCTCCCCCCCCTTCCCCCGGCGGCCTTGACACCAAGGCGCCTCAGAATCCCCCAAAAATAATCGGAGCTTACGATCACGAGGGGTGCATTCCTTTGCGGATCCTTGCACGGTTATGGTAGCCAATGACGATCACTCTCGGAAATTGGAACTGAATTATGGTGGCAAGCAGGCAAAAGCCCCCGTTTCGTCTCAGTGAATTGCAAGGGACCCATTATTCACAGCCACTCCTGACTAAGTACGTCATTGAGAAACAATCCGTCCACGCTCTGTGGAGAAATGAACAGAGACCCAGAGCAGCACTCGGATGGAAAACCCTTCACTACGAAATAATCTTCGTTTCGACTAAAACACCGGACCCACATTTCGGAGCTCGCTTGCTAGACAGGCACGCCACATTCGATCTCTCCTCAAATCTCACACAGGCAGACAGACCAATCCAAGCATGGATACACCGCATATGCATAAAGACACACGCTGCCTTTGACCTAGAGCCTGCCGAAGACACAAAAGAACTTCTAATCCCGCGTTCCATGCAACATTAGAAAAGCATTTCCTTGCATTGCCCCGCAGGCGACTTTCCACGGTGCGGCTCGCTCTGAACCCAGGCTTATGATTACTAGGCGCGTCCTTGTACCTGAAGGTGCCAGATTCCACACATGATTCGTAGAGCGCGGCTGCCATGACGTGACGACGAGGGACCTTTGAGAAGGAAAAGCTTTGGCGCACGAGTTGTGGGTTGAAAATATTCTATAGATTCGTCCCACAAAAAAAATATCCCGTAAAAATAATCCGGGATTTGTATATCATTATTTTTGAGGCGTACGCTGACTGTCTATGGAATCAGCGATGAGCACACACACAGGCTTGCTCATATGGACATAGCTATGGTGCTAGGTTTTTGAGCCCTCCATTCGCCCTCGTGGGTAGCCACGACTGTTTCCCTCCCTCCCTCAATGTTTCCATACCCTTGTAGAAGACTCTCACATCACTCAAACACCAAGCTCTTCCCTCCCCCTTCTTCCCTCCCCCCAACCTCCTCTGCACGACTCTCTCCGATCAAGCCACCGCACTACCAGCTGCCATATCCACACAGCCACCCCCATCACAATTCAGAAACAGACCCCCCATCCCCACACCCCGCATCCCCACCGCCCAATCCAACCCAACCCAACCCAATCCAATCCAACAATAAACTCCGCACGCAGCCTGAACAAAACCCCACTACCTCCTCAATCTCCCACCGACCATACCAAACCGAACCATGCCCTCCAAACACCATACACAACTCACTACCTGTTTCCAAAAATCCGCCCGTGATCCTCGCGCCCGTCGCGTAAGAATCGGGCGACGCCTGATCTCGACGGCTCCCTTTTTGGCAAGTTGCGGGAATGGGATGGGTGCGAGAGATTAGTGGTGAGGGGTTCGACGGTTTTTGTGTCAACTGGATGGTGTTAAGGATGGCAGTATTTTTTGGGACTAGTGGGCATACCATTAGTGGGGGGGGGGGGGGGGGAGAGAGGGCTGGGCTGCGCATTGCCGAGTGAGAGAAGACATGTTTACAGCTCGTATGCGACTAGAGCTGAGAGTTGGTGTGTGTGCAACAGCGACGGTTGGACCAGAACGGGGGGCATTCCCAGAGGGTTTTTCTTGCTGGAGTGCCGGGAGATAAAGAGATGCACGATTGGGCAACTGGTAGATAGCAGTTTCGGGGAATCTACATTGATGCCAGATTCACTGAGTGTTATCAAACGGTAGTAGATTGACAGAGGCAAATCGCAACGAATACGAAAAAATTGTTTCTAGAAAAGTTGACGTTGGATGGTGACTGTGCGATTCTTGGTACTCTCATTGCGGAAACATGCCTCCGTCTACTCCTATGACCTTGTTCGTGACATAGCCCGTCTTGACCCTATGCGATGTTCCCGAGTCAGCACGACTTTCCCAAGCGATAAAGTAAAGCACTCCAACAAGACATCGGGACTGGTAAAAAACCCCCATATCATTATCCCCGCAAAAAACAGACCTCGCGACTCCGGCCGTGGCATTGATTTGAAAAAGGGGGATGCTAGCTCCAGAGGATACGTACAACCAAAGCACCGTCTCCGCAACCTCCTCCGGGGTGCCCAGCACCCCAATCGGGATCTCTGCATCATGCACCAGTCAGTCAGCCAGCCAATCCACGAAACGAAGCATCCACCTCCTCCCCCTCATCAAACCGCTCTGCACCTACTCTTCGCCAACTCCTCCGGATTCCCTGGCAGCATCTTCGTGTCCCTGATCAGCGCCGGCGCCACCCCGTTCGCCGTGATGCCCTTCGGTCCATACTGCTGACTCAGCCAATGGATCAAGCCGTGCAGCGCCGACTTCGACGACCTGTGATTTTGACGGATAAAATCAGCTAAGTCGGCACAAGCAACCCAGCCCCATCCCCTGTGCAGCGGTTGATTTTTCAAAGTTCGATAGATGATGAAATGCATGGAATGCCGTACGCGTAATGCGGTCCCACAACGCCCCCCGTGAACGCCGCCACGCTCGAGCAGAAAATTACCCTCCCCCAGCCCGCTTTTTCCATGGCGGGGACACAGAGCTGCATCAGCAAGTACGCCGAGCCGCAATTGGCCCGCCAGGTCTCCTCGAAGACCTCAACCGAGATCTCAGTGATGTCCTTCACGCCGTGCTTGCCGGCCGTCAGGCCTGCATTGTTGAACAAGATGGTCGGGGGGCCCATTTCTCGAACGACATTCTGATGCAATTCTCTGACGCCGTCATAGTTGCTGAGGTCCGCTTGGAAATGTTTGGCTTTGACGTTGTATTTGGTGCGTAGTTGGGCGGCGAGGGATTCGGCGGTTGGAGCGGCGGAGTTGAAATGGACGGCGATGGAACAGCCGAGGGAGGCGAGGGCGAGGCAGGTGGCGGAGCCGATGCCGCCTGTGGCTCCAGTGACCAGGGCGAGATGATTGGAAAAGTCTGTAGTGAGCATAGTTGATGAAGGACGCTTGTGACACTTTTCGGCACGGTGAAGCACTCCCCCCCGGCGAAATTGATTGCCGATTTCAGCCCTATCGCAACCCTACCAACTTATTTGTTTACCACCCCAAACGAGTCTACAATCACAGTCAAAAATCATATTATGGAATGCCTAATAGATATATGAAGCTTAGAACCGATGCTAGAGTAGCTACTAAGTCATATTTGTGGTAATTAGTCGTATACAAATTGAATGTTTTCGTGGTTGCTAGTAGGGCTGAAATCGGCAATCAATTTCGCCGGGGGGGAGTGAAGGCCTAGTGCAGGCAGGGTCACGTGACGGAATACGTCAGATCCATTTACGTTATCTACGAAAAATATAAATCGGTGGATATCGAATCAACAACAAGTAGTCATATTCTTCTCTCCGCTTTGCCAATACCAATCCCGAACCTCCTTCCGCCTTTTCCTTCTTCCGCACCCTCCCACCACCCCAAACCGAAAAGCTCCCCTTTGAAGATGGACTCCCTTCCCAACTCCTTGTCACTCATCCAGTCCGATCCCCTTGGCACGAAGCTCCTATCTACCAGCTCGCTCCCTGCTAGTAGACTAGCTACACCGGCAATTGACGTCGGACTGTGTGGTAGCACTTCTTTCGTGTTCAGCAAAAGGTAAGCAGCTGCGCCGCAGACAAACATTACGGCCAAAAGCACCTGGAGTACGATTTTGGAGGCCCCGTCCTGCGCAAGGCGAGTTTTCTTCGGATCAATGAGCGTGGCGTTCAATGCAATTCGATCTGCAGGACCCAGACTTTGCCGCATATTGCTATTTATAGCTTGAGCCATGTATCTACGGTAAACATGGTTGGTTTCATTGATCAGGCGATCAGTGCTACCGGACCCTACGAGTGATGTAGGATCGACATAGTCTTGGCCGTAGAGCAGCGCTTGGAAGAAAGGGTCTAACGCTGCTTGACCACCGGGTTGGAATGGGCTGGTACCATTATATGCTGTGACCTCAGTATCGAAGGCGACTTGGATGCGATACGGGAGTGCACCGGTCTGATTGGCCAGATACTTGGATGTACTCTCGTCTGGTATCGGTGGATTGCTAGAGTCCAGGTCCAGGCTTGGCAGGAGGAAGAGTGTCTCGGTTTCGACTTCTTCCGCCAGTTGGCTGCATATGAGAGCCGTGGCGTTATTGCTTGTGTCGTCACCAATCGTAAAGTACCCGAAAATGAAGCCAAGAGAAGGACAACCTGGCGGATTATCTGCTTCGCTACTTCCTGCACCATCCCCATAGCTTTGGAAATCTAGACTATCTCCAAATGAAGGAGCGACATGGAGGTCTAGTACTATTCCACCATAGAATCCACTCAGTGCTCGTTTCATGAGAGGCATCTGGAAATTGTTGCTGAAGGTGATGGAAGTGTCATCGTCTGCAGGTCCTCCAAGGAGACAGTTGGCTGGTAATGGTGCTTGGACGGTGACGTTCGCTTGACCGTATGGCTCCCCATTACTTGTTGATACGTTGATACCTTGCGCAGGGACGACTGTACAATTCAGAGTCGTTCGTGTTGCGGGAAGCCGTATTTGTAGCTTATCTTGGGTCGCTTTATTCTGGTTTGATAATTGGACTGTCGGCAAGGCCAGTTCATCGTAGGTAAATTTTGGATAAGAAATATTAGAATTTTCAATTGAAGCAAACATGGTGCCAGCATTTGAGTCGTTATTGACACTGTTGGTCCAACTGAGATTGAATCTGTCGGTCTGTTGAAGAGATACGTCGGAGGACCCTGCTACAACATTGGAAATGTAAAGTCCAGAAACGATGACAGTCAGGAAACTTCCGACAATAGCAGCAGTTGTAGAGAAGACTACCGCCCATTGACGGACGATTAAAGCCTGGAAGAGGCCAAGTACAGGGATCTTACCCAAGTAATGGCTCAAAATGCTTATGCGAGCAGGTGAGTTTCCTTTGGCTAGAGCGCTATAGGGCGCAAAGATCATTACGGTGAAGTCGACAGAATTGAATATGATCGACACCACCATCATGAATGCCGCAGGCAAATAACTGGATAACGCATTAGCGCTGGCTAGGACGTCTGGAATGTCGACAAGCCCATCATGTTTGTTCGAATACTGTTGAATAATCTCCAGTATTACGATTGTGACGATGGCAAGAGCAAGCGTGAGCAAAATGACAGGTATTCCAACAGTGCAAGGCCGCCACCATGCGCTTTGTGAGTTGTCCAGTACTGCTGAGTCGGATTTCCCGCGGTGATGGTTAGAACTTCGCGAAGGCGACACTATCGATGTTCGCATCAATCTAGAGAGTCGTGACGACCGTAGTGGCCAATTCGATGCTTCCTGAGGCTCAATCATGAACAAATCATTCGCGCGGGAGACTGTCGTTTGGTAAAAGTTGCTTGAAAGGCGTTCCTGAAGAGCATCATTTGGCAAATGACCAGTGCTTTGTAACGAGTCTCTGAACTTGTCACTGGAGGCCAAGATTGTGCTCATAGCAGCGATCGAGTTGGGGTTCCGTGGTACAACGCCGTATGGCCTGTACACCAAGACTACAACCGCTGTGCCAATTAAGAGAATAAGTCCCACGACGACAAGCCACACGGACAAACCTCGTACATGAAGGCGATTCTCAATGTAGGCGACATGACCCTGCAATGTGGCATGAGAGGGCGCCAACAGGTACTCTCTTGCGACTTGTGCCATCACGGCAGTAAAGACGGCTGTAGCGGCAGCAGACTGCACTGATGGATCAAGTAGCACTTCAATACCTGAATGGTTGTTTGCATCCGCCATGAAGCGAAACAGCACCTCGTTGACGTCTGTATCATTGTTATATAAAGCACCGGTAGCACTTAAAGTCTCATACCAAATGCTTGTAAGGTTTGAGTTGGTGAACCCTGGCTGCATAGTCTTGGGTGAGCTTCCTGCTCTGGAGATGCCAGCACCAGCTGGAGTTCCCACTAGATCAGGGTTCAACACAAGCTGACCCGAACCGATTGCATAACTAGGTTTGCATATGAGGCCCGAGATATCCGCAATGCTAACACCTTGTGAGGGATCGCTGCCGGAAGATGCGTTTTGCTGGTAGCGAACGTCTCCAATGACGAAGAAAATGTACGCATCATCAGACCCTATTTGGCAGTCGTCATTCGAGAACATGCCATCTAAAGTATACATGTCATAGACGAATGCCTGGGATGGACAGTCTTGCGTTTGAGAATCACAGAGGCTCTTGATGATTGACCGGGTACACGATACACTACTGAGGACAATACCAAAGGCAGGACCCGGGGCATCGGCACTAAAATTTGTTGTAAGACTATGCTGGATCTCTGCAACTTGGCAGTCCAGCTGAGGAAAGAAGGCCGACACAGTAGCGGTTATTGTTGCATTGCGTGGTATGGCGTCTCTTGCTTCGATGGACTGGAAAGCAGCATTTTTCGAGGTGCCGTCGGGATATCCCATTCCGTGTTCAAGGATACTGTAGTATGTGTTCCAAGGGGTAGCAGGGAGGTTCTGGATAGAGGGGCCACTGTAGGGGCCAAATTGGGTTCGCGCGATCAGTGTGGCATTGGGATCGGTTATGTATGTGGGACCCAGAACGAGGAGACCCGCGGAAAAGATTGTCTATTCGAGGAGTCAGCAGATTCGAACGAAATCTTGACAGGAAACCAACAATCAGTATCAATAACCATGAACCAAAATTTGTAGCTACCACTGCCCAGTGCCCGTTATTCCATGCGGCCAAGAAGCAGTTTATGGGACTCTGGGAGATGTAGTCTAGGACTACACTTCTTTCAGGGGTCGCTGGTTGGCCCCGCATCTCCTTCCAAGGTAGAAGGATCTTGCAGTAGTAATCGACCTGCCGCCATACACAGAGTAGGATCGTGAATACTGGTACCATTAGTATTTGGCGTCCTATCTTGGTTGAAGATCAACTCACCAGCTGTAGGTCCGTAGGTCCAGCTGTAATGGTTACTAGAGGACTGAGCGCTTAGACCATGGTGTAGATTCGAGAAGTGATAAAGGATAACCAGAACCGCGACCAGCAAGATTAGTACGAATGTGAATCCCATGAGAGTTGTCCGCCATAGCCAAAAGGGATTCCACATTGGTGGTTCCCTTCCTTTGTCGCTTCGTTTCTCCTGCTGGTTTTATGGCTCTGCTGTGACTTCTGAATTCTTTTTACTAACGATCTGCTCGGTAGAGCCAAGCCCATGCCCTCTTGGTAGATCCGGCGTTGCTGATGCTGATGAAGTGAAACGGTCGTTGGACGATATCATTGCCGCCGAGAGAGGTCTCGCCAGACCGATATGATTTGGAGACGGCTGGGAGGATGCCGAAATGCTGCTTCTACGTGAAGCTGTTGACTCATGTCCGGTATGAGGGGATTCCCCGATGTTGGAGTCTTGGTATTCCTCATAGCTGAAGCGGCTGATGACTGACGCGGGTGAGTGTGATCTTGTGTCACCGGATAAAGATGGCTTCTGTTCGTTCTCGTTCATGTTGGTGTAAACACCAGTCCCTTTACAGTCGTCCCACGCCGTTCGCACCTCTGACCAAAGTTTGGTTCAACTATTATTCTGTCCGCACCGCGCCATACTGTAAAATGGAAGACTAGGCATCAGAAGTGCAATCTTACGTGTAAAATCTCGGAGTGGATAAAAAAGATTGACCAGGTGCAGAGAAATCCTTTGTCTTGAATTCAAGACGCTGAGACAACGCGAAGGCAAAATTTACCCCACCCTAGATTTTGGGCGCGCCAGCTTACTGTGCTTGCAGTCAACCAAAAGGGAGATCTCGAGTTTCTTGTGCACATGTCGGAATAGCATGGCAGCTGGGACAAAGAGAGCCACCGGAAGCGGACAATTTTGCGTCCCTCACCTCGGCTATTTTGCGCTTTCGGACAAAGATAAAGATATGCGAGGAATCCATTACCACTTCGTATACCATTCGCAGTTGATGAAAGGCTGGAGAGGAGTCCAATGAGAATTCGGATGGCAAGGTCAACTCGGTCGAGTAATTTTCGATCGAAATAAGGTAGACTTTCTCAGCCCTATCTAAAAGGCTGAGCTCAACTTATTGAGCTGGTTTGTTTATCCCATCAACCACTAAATTCCGAGGCTATATCTATTGTATCGTTCATCTCGTTCGTTACTTCGACTCGTAAGAGGAATAGATCATCAGTCAGATCACTTAACGATCGTACAATATTTGCGCGGCAGTATGCTAAAACTGCGTAAAGACAAAGAAGGAGGGGTTCGAGTCCTCTACGAACATGGTCTACGGGTGTAGCCTTTGCCAGTCTCTAAAATAAAAAAATATGTAATAAAGGCTGTTTGGCTGGGAACGAAAACGACAAGCTGGGGATGGGAGAAGGCTACGTCGATGGAGATGGTCCATCACTGTAGTGCTCCTGTTTTAATATCATGAAATTCCGGTTTGGTGTCGGCAATAACGGGGGCATGGTTTGAGCGATGGCAAGCGGCACTGCTTGACTATGATTTTGGGATTACCCAGAAGCTTCTGTACATGTTCCATACAGTGTACACAATAGTGATAGATGGAGTGGATATGGACTTGTAGCAAATGTTCACAGCTTTATCGATTTGGTATTATGCGCCAGGTCTTCTTGGAACCTCATCAAGAGGCCCTGTCTTAAAGCAAGAGAGAAAGGTGTCTAGCATACAGTATCGCTGTCACGCACGCATGGTCACCGCAGTCTCGGGCTCGCCGACCTCGAGCAACAAAATTGTCACATCCAACCCAAGAAAAAGAGAGAGAGGAGTCTATCCCAGACGCCCCAACGCCTCGCTCCCAATGATGTCGAAAACACTCATCCATCGTACAGTTTATGGCTTTTGACCTCTCATCAGCACCTGCACCTGTCTTTCCAACTTCTCCAACCTTTCGTCTTTCTCTTGTAGTTCCTTCCTCAATTTCTTCACCTCCTGCTCGAGGTTCTCTTCACCGTCGTCATCCTTGTCCGGAACGGCTCTCTTACGCTTTCTCCCGGTCGCCGAAGCCCCAGATGTCAGATTTGGTGCACTCTCTGAAGGATCTTCTTTCCGCGGCTGATCGGCGTCAGCGTCTCTGTGGACCCGGCGCAGGTGTTCAGCCAGGTTTTCCTTGCGTGAGAATCCTACGCCAACATGCCTCTTGCAATCTGGAAACGGGCACATGCAGGATGCTTTAGGCCCGCCGTGCTGGTGATGTACTTCTCGTTGATGACGAGTCAAACCGCCGGAGTAGGTGAAGCCGCGGTTCTCGCATTCGGGCTCTTCGCAGACGTAGGGTCTCTCGTGCTTGTCCATGTGCTTTCTATGACCAGGATGTTAGCGTGCATATTTCGATAGTCTCTGAGATAGCGTACGTTGACTTACCTCCATTCGCACTTCCTCGAAAATACAGGGGGCTGCTGCTGTGCATGTTCCGCGTGGTCGCAGTACAGCAAGCCTTCTGCATTTCGAGGAGGTTCTTGAGACCTGCGGCTACTTTGACGAGAGCCCGTACTCTCTGCCACACTCGGAGATGGCATCAAAGCTATGCCAGTGCTTAGTGCATTTGGCGGGAGTACAGAAAGATATGACGAGGTTGTTTGCCCTGAGGTACTGCTGCTAGGGCTGGGATAGTCTTGCATATCCTTCATGTGCAACCCGAGCCCGAAAGCAAGGCTCCCAAGGCTCCCAGCTGCCTGTTGAGGATTCGCGGTATTCGCCGTCTGGATTCGCTGGGCATAGGGTTGGACTGTATGACTTCGGTCAGGTTGTTGCGGTGTTGTTCCTACGCCTCCTGTTGGGTCGAAAGGCAACTGAGTCTGCAAATGAGGGTGGCTGGGTGCGTATGCTGGAGATGAAATAAGGTTGGTGCCTTGCGAATAAGGCCACGTGTTTGTGGAGGTCAGATAGAGGTCGGAGGAAGAGCTTAATGGAGCAGATATATAAGGGAACGGAGATACGCTAGGCGCGTACGAGGTAGACAGCGTATCAAGAGCTGCGATGCCGATGTCTCATAGAAAAGTTTAGTCATAGGCATCTGGTCCCATGACTGCGCGTGTGACTCACCATGATTATTAGCGCGGCGCGCAACGCCTGCTCGTGTTGGGTCCAGCCATGAATAGTCGGGATAAATATTTGAAGCAGGGCCAGCCCAGGCTTCGGAAGCATCTATTCAAAATATATCGTCAATGATGAAGACTTCATAATCCTGCTGCCTAGAGGATGTACTTACAATCTATTTGGGGACTTGGCTGTGATTGGCTGGCGAGAGGTCCTATCCGTAAGTCCTCGCTTAAATATGCTGCTCCTCTTGGATTGCGTGTCGGCCTACTCTTATCGTTGCCAGAAGGTCCATGGAACATCCAACACACGCCCCATAAGACCAAGAGTGAGGGCTTGATGTTCCATGGCCAAGTCGTACTTGATGGGCGATGGCTGTTGGGCCATTCAGCGAACCACCCTTCACCGATGCGCTTTGACTTTTGCCAATACAGGTGCCAGTGCAGAATGTGAGCCTCAACTATATTAAGGTAGTGGTGTACAATTGCTTCCAGCGCAATAATCTGTAGGCTCCGAAGTATGCGCTGTAGATTAGCAGCAAACTTGTCGCATTTTAATTCGCCACCACAGAAATATTCGGCTAAGCCACTATTGTTTCGTACAGCTTGACTGTCAGACGGGTCTTGCAGCCTATCCAGGAGTGCGCTTGCTCGATGAATGAAAATCTTGAAGTCGTTGACGCTTTTGGTGATTCCAACGAAGTAGAGGTCATGCTGGAGGAAAAGGTGGTCTTGCGCAGCGACCATGCGGTGGGAGCAACCTCCAGCTTTGGTTTGAAGTTCCACCTCGTTCAATAGACTGATAACTAATTAGTATCATCATTTTTGGCATATATAGAAGAGTCTCGGTCGTTACCTAGAGACGTGTGGGCCAGGCTTATGCCTTGAAGTTGGTATGACTGTGCGTGGTAGATGGTCTGAAAGCTTTGTAAGGCATCGGCTGAAGGTCGAACGAGGTGGAACAACGCTGTACATAATGCTCAGCTAGCCTCATCGCTTTCACGTAGAGCTGAGGCTTACCCCTGTACAGTCGTGCGAGCATGTGTCTTGAACTTAGCAGGGTGACGGAGTCTACATAACTCCACAGGTGGAACGCAATCTTCAAAGAAAGACTTCAAACGACCTTTAAGTCCTTCAACAAGGCGTGCATACTTGAAAGCGACATAAAGAGAAGGGCGAGCGATGCTTAGCTTGCCATGCGCGGTAGACTTATGATTTGTTCTCAGAAAAAAAGATAGGCATTACCTTGCACATTACAAGCTAGAGGTGGCGGTTTGCAATGGGACCGCGCCTCTCTTATGGACAGCATTCTTGAAGCAAGTCATCATACCATGTCACAACTGATGGGCCTAATTAGTGTCCGAGTGTGGATTTATTGCGGTGAATGGAACCCAAAGTGTTGAGCCACAGCACCTGCATGATTAGATCAGAGACTCGCGCTTGACGAGGTTACATTTGTCGTGCTTATTGAAGTTATTTTGACTGCGGTTGTTAGGGTGGAATGCCTTAACGGGCGGGGAGCACGAATTGTTTATTTGTAAGTTGACTCTTACTTTGAGACTAGAAATTTTTGAACAACATCATACGCTAAACGATTTCGCTTGCCTCAGCCACCCTTAGTTCGGTAATTTAGTTCGGCTCTGGAGTCTTCATTGGCCAATGATTGTTTAAACTCTTCAGCAGCCACGTTGACTATGCTAGGATGAGTATAACGTTGCATATGATCGTGAGCTAAAAACGAGATGGCTCAAGTAGGTATAGTTGTTTAAGGTAATCAAGCTGACTGTGTGGCTCATGCTCCCGAGAAAGAAGCGCTTTTGTCCGAACCTCGGAAGGGCCCCTCGGTCGACAGAGATGACCTCACTAGTCACTACCTTACCGTAGTATCGATGGGTCTTTCACCGACTCTTCCACCGCAGTACGCTGTGAGGTTGCATGCTTGAGAGCGTAGCTGTACCATGCGAGAGCTGGTCGAGTCTCAATCCAGTATTCATTCTGCGCACCCGAAATCCTTACGTAT
Source organism: Evernia prunastri (assembly GCA_003184365.1). Classification (NCBI taxonomy): domain Eukaryota; kingdom Fungi; phylum Ascomycota; class Lecanoromycetes; order Lecanorales; family Parmeliaceae; genus Evernia; species Evernia prunastri. Next base: position 7,399 of record NKYR01000226.1, on the reverse strand, counting down.
CGTTCGCAAATGAATTTACAGCCCCAAATCTTCAATCCAGCATTCACTCCCGAACCTAGCGCTTCGTTAATGCAAACCTCAGCTCTATTGCATCACACAAGATACAAACTCTTACTTCTACGGACTGTGAACCAATGGAGATTGACCTAGTTGAAATCCGAATAAAAACGAGTAGCTGTTTAGAGCTTCACAAGGTGCCGAGCTGATGCCTCTCTCTGCCCAATGATTGTTCGACGATAGCTTTCTTCATCTTCCTATCCAAGCACTCACCCGAACTGTCAGGGTGTTCGACCCTAGACTTCTCCAAATCAGACACTGATCTAAGGTAGCGTGATGACACCGATGCATAGACGGGTCTCTTCAGTGGATCCTGACTGTCGAGGGCCATCTGCATCATTGCATGTCGAGTCAGAGAGAGGATCAGCGAAAAGAATAGCTGAAGCCAGCGGACCAAGTCCTGCTGCCACAGTGTCAGCGTTGGCAAGCTAGCGTACCTATCCATTCTCATTCCAAGCATGGCAAAATTGGAGCGTTCTTGTAGAACGAACTGGACGGACGGACGGGGCACAAAGCATTTCCGGAAATGCGTGGATTGAAAAGCCTAGCGATACGGGAAGAAAGTATGCCTAGTCTTTTGGCGGGTTCGTTGCGGGTGCCTTGCTATGCCATGTCGACAATTGAAGAATCTTTGTGAGTGAGCCGTGAAATGCTTGACGGACAGAGAGTGAAGTCAGCGTACTGTATCTGCAATGAAAATATGCTGTCTGTCTTTTTTTCTTCCTTTCTTTCTCCCTTCCTTTCTTTAGCTGCCGAACAGCAGAGCATTCTTGCTAGCATCCTGATATGATGATGTGACGCCAAAAGCTCTTTCATAACACCCATGGAGGATCCTAGCGAACTCCCCCACAATGCACACGCTCCCTCAATGCCCTCAATGGTATCATTTCCAAATAGCATCCTGGACCCTCTACACCAAACACGCTCCGAACGGCGCGCTCTCCCTTAAATCCTCCACCAGATCCTCCACGTTACTCAGATGCCTCCCCAGCAAATTTTGCTTCTCCTCCGTTGTCTTCGTCCCCGCTTGCCTCACTCCTCCATCTCCACTACCCACTCTCTTACTCGGACTCCTGTGCAGTCCAACCCCGGCGCCATTCGACACGGGTGTCTCAGGCATCAAGTAGAAATATAGGAACTCCACCACCTTCATCTTGACCTCCCTGCTCGTCCCCCTACTCTTGAACAAGCTCGTAACCGTCAACAGCCCATCTAGCGTCTCGAATGTCCTCGTATTAGCCGGCGTGGCCAACAATGCCGTGACGAGTGTGAGCAGGGTTGATGATTGGATCGCGGGACAGCACGTGGGGTCCAGTAGGTCGAGGAGCAAGTTCATGTAGATTTCGCGAGCGAAGAGGGAGCGGGAGGGAGGGTGGATGAGCAGGGTGCCTTGCAGCAGCTCCAGTGCCGCGACGATGAGGAGGTCGTTCTGGCCGTTCGAAGCCTTGGACAGAAGGCGCTCCAGGCATGCTATCAGTCTGATTGCAACTATGGCAGAATGATCAGCCATCGCTGTACAAAGAGGAGAGGGCAAGGACGGTTGGCGGGAGTACCGTTCCACTCGAATCCTTCCTGTAGCTTGAAGAAATCCCGGAATGCGGGATCATCTTTTAGCAACGAGAGCTCTTTGGTAGTCTGCTTTGATGCCCCATTGGATATGACGGAGCTCCGTCGGTCTGCGGGGGTCCTTGAGAGGCAGATTTGCGCGAGGAGACCTTCGAGTTGGCGGAGACCTTTTCTGATCTTGACTCCGTCGTAGGAAGATAGATAATCAAAGGACAGCGATAATAAAGACTCCATTTCTGAATTGATACAATTGACTTGGGTCGTAAGTTGGTATGGTATTGTTAGATACACTTTTGGCAAGTTGTAAACATGGCTGTTGGCGGGACATCCAAGATATCCGCCCGCCGGGTGGGCAAGGGGGGGGCCCCGGTCACACCGGTTTAACTCGCCGACTCGCCTGGCTTCAGGCATTTAAGATTAATTGGAAACATTACAAACTTGCAGGTCGACGTTGTCAGTGGTACATGTACATGTCCATTGTACCTTTGGAACCTGTCAATTCGGTTGGATAATGACGTCTGGCACCCTCTCTCCTCCGGGCGTGTGATCACCCAGCATGGGGGCCCCAGGCAGCGAACCCACCATAACCCATCTTCCCATTAGATGGACCTCACAATCATAGCCAAACCCCCTCTCCGCTTTTCTCCAAACCCGTAAGATATTTGCAAAAGATAGCTATACCCGGTCACCGCCACCATGGTGTCCGACAGCTTCAGATCGCCGAATTCCATCCCGCCCCGCAGCAGCTCGACGGGCCTTGGCACCGGTCACTTCAGCCACTCACAACAACAAATCTTCAAGCCACTCGCCGAAGGCAGCTGGATGTCTCACAGAAGGAAACCGTCGACGACGGCGTCTCTGACCCTGCTGGACCCCAACAGCTCCGCGGAAAACATCGCGAAGCATGTCAACGGCACGACTTGGTCGCAGGAGAAGGAAAGGATCGTGATGGGACCGTACGAGTACCTGTTCCATTCCCCCGGAAAAGACATACGCAAACAACTCATCGAGGCGTTCAATGCGTGGCTCAAGGTTCCGCCGGAGAGCCTTGCCATCATTACAGACGTGGTGGGGATGCTGCACACGGCATCACTGCTCGTCGATGATGTCGAAGACTCTTCCATCCTACGACGCGGTTTGCCAGTCGCACACAGCATCTTCGGAACGGCCCAGACGATCAACTCTGCGAACTACGTTTACTTCGCCGCATTGCAAGAGCTCCTCAAGCTTGAGAACCCCAGGGCCATCAAGATATACTCGGACGAACTTTGCAATCTACATCGAGGGCAAGGGATGGACCTCTTCTGGCGGGACACCTTGACGTGCCCGAGTGAAGACGACTATCTAGAGATGGTGGGGAACAAGACCGGCGGGCTCTTCAGGCTGGCGATACAGCTGATGCAGGCGGAAAGCCGCAATGAGAAGTGGGCCACCTCCCTACACGCCAAGCATGCACTGACCCATACGCGTCCTAGGCACTTCGTACCATTGGTCAACACGATAGGCCTGCTCTTCCAGATCCGAGACGACTACATGAATCTCTCCAGCACCGAATACGCCGAGAACAAAGGCCTCTGCGAGGATCTCACCGAAGGGAAATTTTCCTTTCCGATCATCCACAGCATACGCTCCAACCCGCAGAACCGGCAATTGATCAACATACTGAAGCAGAAGACTACGGACGACGAAGTCAAGAAGTATGCCGTCAAATATATGGAAAGTACCGGGAGTTTTGAGTACTGCAAGGTCATATTGAGAGATCTGAAGGAGAAGGCTTTGGTGATGGTTGAAGAGCTTGATGGGGGTACGGGACAGGGGGCTGGTGTGAGGATCTTCTTGGATAAGATGGCAGTTTGATATTGCTTTTGATGTGGTTGTTTGTTCGGTTCTATTTTTTCATTTTACCTTTCTAAGTATTAGTTCTACCATCACCACTTTCACCAGTCATCTCAAAATACACATCATCTAATAGGCTGCGACTTGCGATACCAGACGTGATGAGCACAGGCATTGTACTCTCCCCCTGCGGCAACAAGAGGATCATAATTTGCGAACCCTCGCTTGAAGGCCACACAACGGTGATATCCGTCATGGTCTGATCCTGGAGCGCATCTGGTACCACGCAAAGGACCCGACTGCGATAGTCAGAATCCGCATCCGAGACGAATCGTCTAACATTTCCAGTCTGTTGTCGTGTTGGACCTTTGCTACCCGTGTCGGGTTGAACGCTGTCATTTCGATTCTGAAGTTCTGACAAGGGTCTGAAGATGCTATCGCTTGATAGCTTCTCTGCGCTAAGAATGTCGAAGACCCCTCCTGGAGTAATCAGAGTTTGGTCGTCCCTAAACTTGACCGTAGCGCCACGGCCCTCACTGCTGGATGAATTTGTTATCCTGTCATGAAAAATTGACGTCTCAGGTCCCTCAGCTCTGTCTACTAACACCTCATTGTACCAGATATCTGTACTTTTCATGGAGTCAGAATTTTCAATTTCCCTGAGAAATGTCTTGTAGAAGGATTCTGATCGGACGCCCTTCAACGCGTTGGGACAAAAAGTCGCCGCAATATGAGAGACACCCGATACAGCCGTACGTACGTCGACCGAGCGGACAGCCCAGCCGCCACTTGGACTTGGCTCGTCGAGATCTACGCAAGGTTTGGACCTCATCCCATTAGCGAGATTTTGACACATTAAACGAATGTCATCCGACATTCTTGGTAGCATGTACACTTTGTGTGTTCTCTGATCCACGTAAATCCATACTCAGAGTCTCGTTTCAGTGTTGAGAAAATGACTCGAATCAGCAATTGGGGTCTCTTCGGAGACCGGCTGGGGTTCTTGGAATCGTTTCAGTCGTTGCATACCTCGAAGAGTGACTCTCTTCGAAAGCTAGGACGTGAAGCACAAATTCACGGCTTGAGGTTTGGGTGACAGTGTTCCTGTAAATTCTTCAAGTAAAGTCGTAACTGCATCTACTCAAGAATGGAGCCGAGGAGCTGCCGGGAAGTATTTACGAAATTGCTGAGCGGTATACGAGAGAACCTCAGGGCCGGCCTGTCGTAAATAGTCTTCGAGCCAAAGAAGTGAACTCTCTGTAGTGAGATAGTAGATTGCATCTTCAAGGTTGCTCGTCGCAAGAATTTTTCCTTCACAGGATGTATCAGATACTCTGGCCAATAGAGAACCGCATATTCGAAGAGCGGATATTCCGTCCTGATACGAGCAACTTCGGAGTCTCGGGACGACCATGCGACGTCTTCATATTGCGAGAGCGAGCCTAGAGTCGAAGACGACAGAGACGCAAGGCACACTGCGCACATCTTTGCCTCTGCAAAGGATATGTTGATATGAAAGCTAGCAATGGAGCTAGCAGCCTCACAAGCAGCCATACAGTCAAAATCCGTCAAGGACTCTCGGGTTGACAAGTGAATCATTTGAATAATCTCGTCATCTTGGTTGATATTGACCAGAGATCCGCAAAGTCGAGAGATCTGCTTCTTGGTGTAAAGGAACTCGTTTGGAGGATCAAGATCGTTGCCCGCTACCATCTGCTCATTTGCTACTTCTAATGCGATGGCTTCTCGCAATGTATCCACGCGCATGGGCCTATTGCTAGCGACTATCCACGCAAGTACTCGCTTGCTGTATATCAGCTCCTCCGGAGGCAAAGAGGTCTCTAGTCTCCAAAGGATTCTTTCGTACATTCCCTCAAGACCTGCTGGTAAATTCTTCAAAGCCTTGCGAATCGAAGCCGTGTCTGGCATGTGTTTCAAGACTTTCAGCATAGGATAGACCCAGAGAAACATCCCTCGGCTCTTTATGGTCAGCGTAGTAATGACGTGATGCTTAAGATCTTGCTGCTTAGGTTGTGCCAGCGTTTCAAGCTTAGGGACCTTTGCACGCAGATAAGATATGATATCCCGTCTAACGTCGTCATCAGTCATGGAAATACTTTGCGACTTATCCTGAGAGACCTTCAGACTTTCGAGCGCCTTACGATGATCGCCAGGTCTGCAGGTCGCTATGACTTTTACATCGGCTGAGGCGCTAAGTTTGAGAAGATTCCTTAACAACATTTTCGGATCATTGCATTCGTCCAAGGCGTCTAAGAGAATCAGTATTGATAGAGCTTGCGTAACAATCCAGTTCTGAAAGCTAGCCCAGATGCTCTCATGACTTGTCAAGCATTTTCGCATTCGAGCTTCCAAATCGTATTCTAATGCTGAGATGTTCTCGTGGGTTGATGAAAGCGTATAAAGCTGCAGCAGCAGCGACATCAAGGCCGCAAGAGCATTAGACTTGTTGTCCTCTGTGTTGCGGAAGAAAAAGTAGATTCCGATTCGTCGAGCGATCTAGCCATTGAAGACTTCCTTATTCCCCTGCTTTTGGTACGCTATCGGTTGGTGATTTGGTCGGTTTTCAACCTCGAGACTCATGTTTCCAGCGCTCGCGGTCCGAAATGTTTGCAATGGAGAGAGCACAGAAATGGCGGAGGGCGATAAATGGAATTATCGAAATTTATGCGAAAGGTAGCGGTAGGCCCATATTACGCCAATAGCGACGCCTGTTCCGAGCCCAACCCAGGCGGTGAAGGCCTTGAGGTTGATAGCGGGGATGTTGAAGAGACCGTGGATTTCAAATAATGACTGCTCGTATCTAAGATCAACAATGTTCGGAAGTCGAAATAGTGGTTAGGCGTCATGCGTATACGATCCGTCGTCGAAACAAACATAATTGTTGTGATAGTATCAACATGATTATGTCGAGACATGTTCATTTTGATCTCTTCTAAAGAACGTGGTCGCCAGGCTTTTACAAAGTGTTGCTGTGACTTCCCTTTAAAAAATTTAAAAAATGAATATTTAGAGGGAGCGCTAGTAGTAGCCCTAACCCTAGAGTACTTACAGCACCCGCGCCTTGTCTCCAATAGCTTTAGACCCCCTGCTTAGGCCGATTTAGCGCCATCTTTAATTTTTTAGTGCATTGTGAGTCGGCCCCGCAGGGGGTCTGCACCAAAAACCCCCAGTTTCTTGTATTCTATTCGAGATATGCCAAGATGTGCCAAGGCTACGGCCAAAATCGATTGATGCTAGTTAGAATACCGAAATTTATGGTAATATTGACCATTGCAGCTAAATACATCATGATATCACATCTACCATGATGCCGGGAGTCCTCCACTCAGTGATCTGTATAAATATATCATAGCTGATAAGCGCCAGCTCCAGCATATGTCCAACTTTCCAACAATACCACCAACATCCGCTTTCCTACCCAGAGACCACAGTAGCATACTCCCTCCCACGTGCCAGGCTAACCTTATATAGCTAGCTCGATATTCGATGATAGTCTATTTACAAATGGTCTGGTATCTGGTAGCACGTTCTCTATTCCTCACGCTTCACTACATCAACAATGGACATCCGTCCATCTTCGCCGCTAAGTAGCCCCCCTCCGCCTTCCTCTCCTCCGACTTCCTCTCCTCCGCCTTACTCCCCCCCACATTCTCGCCACTCGAGCCTAGAACGCGTTTCATACACAGGAACAGCCAGAAAGCGACCTCGGTTATCTCATCGTCGTCCCCCGCGCTCAGATCAACAGAAACTCGATCATATACAATTGGTGATCAAGGAGAACGGGTGGACATTGAGGAATCTGCTTGANCAGCACCCGCGCCTTGTCTCCAATAGCTTTAGACCCCCTGCTTAGGCCGATTTAGCGCCATCTTTAATTTTTTAGTGCATTGTGAGTCGGCCCCGCAGGGGGTCTGCACCA
>NKYR01000225.1:0-17713 GCA_003184365.1 Evernia prunastri | reverse complement strand
GAATGTGTCAATAACCAATAAACCCTCTATGTGCTAGACACATAGCCATAAACACTCCCTATGTGCCTGACACCTAGGGTACGTCCGTAACAGGTAGGACGAGGCCTAACCTCCTCGTGTGCAACCGAGGCGTAGACGGATTGGGACTAGCGTCCGCACTGCACTCTCATATGGCCTTGTGACCACCTGTCCCTTCATTCTGTACGTACTTTAGTAGTAATGAAGGACAGTCACTGTTACGGACGTACCCTAGCTGTCAGGTACAAAGGGAGTGTTTATGGCTATGTGTCAGGCACATAGAGTATTTATTGGTCATTGACACATTCTCATTATCACATAGGCTAGCGGGGATTCTTCCTAGTATTTAAGCGCTCTTCTCCTGTGTACATATTCGCTCTTTATCTAGTTGTCTTATTCAATTTACCCCCATTAGACTTNTAGGCAAGAGATGATGAGAGCGTGCCACGGCCTCTCGTCGCCACCGAGTGGGAGTGTTGAAAAGAGCGGTAGGACGAGGCCTAACCTCCTCGTGTGCAATCGAGGCGTAGACGGATTGGGACTAGCGTCCGCACTGCACTCTCATATGGCCTTGTGACCACCTGTCCCTTCATTCTGTACGTACTTTAGTAGTAATGAAGGACAGTCACTGTTACGGACGTACCCTAGCTGTCAGGTACAAAGGGAGTGTTTATGGCTATGTGTCAGGCACATAGAGTATTTATTGGTCATTGACACATTCTCATTATCACATAGGCTAGCGGGGATTCTTCCTAGNATTCCAACTGATGACATGGTTGCCGACGGACTTACCAAGCCGCTGACAGGAGATAAGTACAAGAACTTCGTGGATCTGATGGGGCTGCAGGAACCGGGGGTCAGTGGGAGTCGACTGACCCATACTGGGTAGGCAAGAGATGATGAGAGCGTGCCACGGCCTCTCGTCGCCACCGAGTGGGAGTGTTGAAAAGAGCGGTAGGACGAGGCCTAACCTCCTCGTGTGCAATCGAGGCGTAGACGGATTGGGACTAGCGTCCGCACTGCACTCTCATATGGCCTTGTGACCACCTGTCCCTTCATTCTGTACGTACTTTAGTAGTAATGAAGGACAGTCACCACATGCCCGTTCAACACGATCGAAGATATAATATTAAGATGACTTAATAATTTCTATAATTAGATTTATTATATAAGACGAGTACGAAGAAGAAAGAAAGAGAAAGAGTCTTTTTAGAAGATTAAATATTTAAGTTCTTAGCGCTTTACTAAAGAATCGTGTGTCAACGAAAATCGTATATTAAATCGTATACTAAATCATTATATTCTACTTAGTTATTATAGATTTTTTGATAGAACTGAGTTAGATCGTGATAAATATAGTCTAGCTAATCTGTGTACTAATATTAAAGTACACTAATGTCACGGTGTGAAGTCAGCCCTACTCTAGCTCCGATCTAGCCCAGTCAGCCAAGGGTCGCTAGGACCTCATTCCAACAGTTGGATGCGAGCATCTATGCGATAGATGCGATAAGCTAGTCTAGCGTGTCATATGTTCTCATATAGGGGCGCTGGTCGCCCACTTCCTGTTTTCCTTCTTCGTCTTTCGTCTTGTAAATAGACCTGACCCTACCAGACCAAGTATACCAAGTGGTAGTCCTAGCCTAGCCTCGTTCCTTGACAACTNTGGGAACCCTTTTATCTAGTCACCAACTGCCAACAGGCAATAGAAGAGTATCATGCCTCGTACCCCAATGCCGCAGGCCCCCACGTCACCCCTTGTACAGTCGAAAACTGCCAGTGCCGCGATCCTTAATTCATCCGGTCCCCCACGCTCTTCAGGAGCAGGCCTAACACGCTTAAACGAAGCAAGCTCACCTCGTCTCGTCCCCTCGCCTCGTCCTAGGTTCCGCCGCGTTCCGTTACAGCTCGACTATAACTGCGCGATCCCTCATTTCTCGCCTCGCCTTGTCCCACGCCCACCACGCTTTACCGAAGCAAGCCACCACGCTCTATAGGAGTAAGCCTATCACGCCTCAAAGAAGCAAGTACACCTTGCCTCATCTGGTTCCCGCCCCGTCCCCGGTCCGCCGCGTTCCGTTGTAACTCGATTGCAACTGCGCGATCCCCTTGTTCTACCTCGCCTTTTCTCGCCCTGCCTTGTCAATCTGTCTCACAGGAGCTCGACCTTAAAGAGGGAGCTACTGTCATGGTGCAGCCTCGTCTCGTGCTGATCTCGCCTAGTCTCGTTTAACCTTTACATCATCCGCGCATATCGAGTATATGGGAAATGAAGATGTGGATTAAAGGACCGTGCGCCAGCTTCTATTTAGATAGCAGCTAGCCCTGCCCCAGCTTGATTCCTTGTCTTTCGTCTTGGCCTTTCACCTACGTATAATATAGCCTAGTAATAATGCACATTCTTCGCCAATACCTCGTTCCTTGACAATAAGATCAATCACTAGTTTTGTATTTCTAAGTGATATCTGTAATGTCTAAAGAAGAAGAATTCTATATACAGAAAAGGCCTTCATATATCGATAATACTAGGCCGAAACAGTACTAGCGTAAGCGAGTGTTGAGTTACCGACATGTAGCCCCGCCGTTGAATGCAAATAGTGGGAGTGGAGGGATCTTATGCAAAAACAGTGTCAACGATCTTCAGCAAGGAAGGGGAAATCTTCCACTCGCGACGAGGAAAAGCTCTATTTTGAACAGTAAGATTTCAAGAATCTGGCGATTTGACCGGGGGGAAAGAAGATCTAGATGCTCGTTCTGAGTTACTCCTTGGGTTCAGTCCTGGGTGGTCAAAGCATTGGTTTCTCGACCAAGAGTCAGACCGTTGGTAGATTGAATCCACATTGCTAGCCATGGTACTAAGGTGGTGCTAGTTGCCACTCCAGCAAAGGAGCTCTCCTATGACCGGCAAAGGGTCATCCTCAACTGGCGCTTTGTTAAGTGTTGACTTACCGGACGACACCACATCGAAAGGCGACTCAGAATAGAGTTTCTGGATGCGACCAATGTGTGACGTCTGAGGCCACCTGGCCCCTATATTATTATTAGTGTGCGATCGTCACCATTGAAAGGCGGTGCCGTGACTTGAGCACGAGGCGCGCATGAAGTCTCGGCCGTGACAGTTGTCAGTCTTTAAAAGGTACACGCTCCAACAAAGCCGCATGTGATTGAGACATCAAGGTCTCTTTACGACCGGAGAAGGCGGGGTCAGGATATGAACACATGCTACAAATACATAATGTAAGCCTGTGCCTCTCAACGAACATTCAGCTTGCCGCATAAAACTGTCCTCTGGCTGTTGAGCCGTCATGTTTGAAGACAATATGGGTAGGTAGGAAGCACAAAAACATTGGCTCTTCAACTTGGTCAAAGCGAACTGGAGATGTGCAGCCGGGAGGCTTCACTCACCGTGCCATACGCGGCCTTTCGGAAGAGGAGAGCACCAAGACGACTTAATCAGAGAGCTCTATCCGTTATATCACAGATGAAGCTCAAGATACAACATATAGGATTTGTGATGACAGATACATGATATTTCTGATCTCGACTTGGCATTCGATGGATGAGAGAAACTCGCATAAGCCTCTCCTGAGAGGAATCTTGGAAGATGCGGTGAGCCATTTGAGCGAGATAAACACCGATGGGGGCACCGATGGAGGCACAGGATGTATGCCGCTCGGCTCAGAGATTGGAACCCAGATCATGAGTCGGAGTCAGAAAAGAACACAAATTTCCTACAGCTGGCGACACGAAGATGATCAATATGCTAGACCTCTGTAGGCTCTTCAGAGTAAGCTTGTTTAGTTGAGAGCAAAGAAGCTCGGAACCGTCCGCCGACTTGATGAGGAAATCTCGAGTTTGGAAGCTGCTCTCGAATTCAAGCGACGAGCATCATGAGATCTACTCTGGGCAGATTCGGCTGTTTGATCTCCAGCCAGGTGGAAAACAAAATTTCATAAGTCTGATATTCAGCTGTTTCCAGGTTGCCTTACTTGTACTAGAATGATCTTACTTCAGTAGATGTATACTTTTTAAACTTAGGCCACCATATTAATGAAACAATGAGAAAGGCCTAGCCGATGTTGAAAATCCTGACTGTACGAGAAGATTGGGCTGTCAGAAAATCTTCGATTGACGTCAGGGACTACACGGCCAATTGTTCAACCCCCAAGTTCTCTTATCTGCCTTGCAGCTTCTGCGAAAGCGCCGACTAGCAAGGTTCTTGCTACCATCTTCGTGGCGAACTCATACAATATCCTGACTTGAATTGCAAGATTTGGTCTCGGCAAAGCGTGGAGGCAAACCATTTTATTGTAGGGCGAGAAGTTCAACCTTTGGCATAGGATTGTATCTAGCTGAGCTCTCGGTTCCTGTTACTGATTATGAACTACTATGGGACGGTACTGGCACAAAGATATCGGGAGAGCAGATTCGTATACGTAGCAAGGTACTTGTGGGAAAATTTAGCTATTCTTTTGTACAGCAATGAGTAAGGAGGTACAGTGGTTGCGCAATGAAATTTAAGTGCAATGTGGGAGTAAAGTGCGAAATACACACACGAGGTGCAGGATCAGTGAGTTCCCTGCTTGCAAATCGGGATACTCCACCCTAGACATTCGCCATGATTCCCGGCTGAGTGCTCTCCAACTCGGCCGTAACTTCATTCCACACTCTCTGCTGCATCTCAGGATCATTCAACACATTTGGGCCCGGCCTGTTCTTTTCGTCAGTAACTCGTCACAGCAACGCCACCGAAGAAGAGAGACCCACTGGGCAACGCGACAATCGCTAAGATAGGCTCCATGGGTTTCTTCGCCTGCCGTCGCAGCACTCACAAGAGTTCGACTCCCTTGTTCGGTCGATCGCGCAAGGAAGAATTTCATTATCTCAAGGAAGAATGGCCCGTCTCGGGATAGCGAAGAGTGGCAAAGACCCGGATTCAGGTAGTTGATAATGACGTTTGATTTACCAGTCCTTTGGAATCGGGCAGCGAGCTCGCGGGCGTAAAAGACTTCGAGAAGCTTCGAGACTTGGTATCTGCTGAAGGTTCAGAAACCACGAATTTTTCTGGAAATGAAAGAAGCTCTATCATCTGTGAACTCACCTGTCGTACATGTCTGTCGCACTCTCGTCGTTGAGTGCCTTCAAAAGACGCGGGCTCTTCCTCTCTTCGAACTTCGCCATGGTATGCACCTCTGACGAAACAAACGTAAGACGGGGCTGCACATTGTACTTCGCCGCTGTCTCTCTCAGCTTCGGCAGTATCAGTACACCGAGCAGGAATGTACTGATGACATTGACTGTGATCATGCTTTCATTGCCTTCGATCAACGCAAATTTGGATGGCGCAATCCCCGCGTTTTCCACGATGGCGTCCAGTCGCTGCAACCCCTGCGCACGCTGCGCAAACTGCTTGACGGAATCGTAACTGCAAAGATCGAGTTGCCATACTTCTATGACGCCCGTGCGCTTTGTGGATTTTTCTATGGATCTTTTGGCTTCTTCACCCTTGCGGAGGGTCCTGACGCCAAGAATGACTTTAGTTGCGTTGAGGCGCGTGAAATGTCGAGCGGCTTCGAGGCCGAGACCAGTATTAGCGCCAGTGACAATGATGGTTTGACCTGTGAGGTCTTGCTTGGGGAAGGGAAGGGTGACGAATAGTTGCGAATAGACAAAACTGAGGAAGGACGGCATGGTGGAAAGCGAACTGTAGGAGTGAAGGTGTCTTTGGATTGTGGAGATGATAACTTGGACCTATCTGGCAGGGAGCTGGTATTTATATCGGAAAAGCACGCTGAATGCTTGAACTCGCTGCGTCATAAAGACCTTTGAGCCAGGGTATGAATCGTGCAATATCCGCTTAAAGCCTGATACATCCGTATATTCTTGACAGGATTCACGAGCAAAGCCAGCCCGTACACTCGTATCGCCATTCCCGAGATGATCAGTCCCTCAAGTGGTTCAGCTCGACGCGCAAAATTTCAGATCAGGAGGAAACATTTTGTAAATGAACTTCCCTTACATACCGCGCTAGTCTATTCAGGAGATACTCACGAGAAATACGTAGCGCCAAGATGTCTATTTCCTTAATCGTCTGGCGCGGCTGCAGCCACCAACTGAGTCCCTCAACCGAGGCTACGACAACCAACAACGATTGGTCTGAATTTTTCTTGGTATGACTTACTTATCTCCGCCGGTTTTAAGCTAAGTACGAGGGGTAGATAAAAGCGGAATGTGTCTAAAGGTTCCTCCGTGCCGCTGGTGCGGCGTAGTCTCTCGTAGGTGCCGGATTGCACGGAAAATAAAAGTTTCCGCATACCTTAGGCAGCTCTACAATCAAACAGATAGAACACACCTGGGACAAAGAGTCTATTTGGCCGCTAAAAGACCCTATGGAAGTTTTGAGATGTGCGGTGAGATCCGACTGTCAGCCAGATTTTAGGTTGGCCGAGTCCCAAATACCATATATATCTGTGTGATCAGGGTATGGCGCTTTCGATGTGAGCAACCGCATTCGTTCCAAAGACGCTGGCGGGACAGTAGCCTGACTGAAGCTTGAGAAAACGCTGCTTGGAGTTGATAGATAGTGGGTTTCGGGTTCAGACCGAAGGCAATCTGGATGTACAACATACAGTGGTAGGCTTCAACACTCATTCACGGAACATCAAAGACGCGAGCGCCGACTTTCTCCGAACGCAATCTTTTACAAACATCTAGGCGTCTTGTCCGTCAGTGCATAGCTTCACCTCGTGACCGCGGCGCGTTTCGAAAGTCGGGATCCAGCAGTACCCCCAACGCAAGATATTCGCTTAAGAGAAGGAGCCGTGAATCAAAATCTAAGACTCTTGCGTAATTGAATTCTTGAGCAAGTCCTAGGGCAACGTCAAGCTACCTTGTCCGCCTACAACTTCAACATGCGAACTGCCGCAGTAAAGTAGTGGGCTGTTGATAAGCTGCCGCACATGAGACTTCTGCTCTTGTATATCTAGTACTTTTAATCGATCTGTAGGCCATATGACGTAACACAAGGCAAATGAAAGCCAGAAGCAGAAGAATCATTTATGTTACAGGATACTAAGGGACCACCAGGACCGATGGCCCAACTTTGACATCGACTCCTCAAGCCTCAATACGTCGAGTCATTGAAGGTGTTCAAAGGTACGATTGAGGCGTTAGAAAGAGGGACCAAGCTACCGTCCAGTCGATTCCAGATGACTTTCTTGTGACGTTTCACCCTTTCCCAGCTTGCTGAGGTCTGGAAATACGTCATCAAGTTCAGCGACGTATCCGGGCCTCCTACCGCGAAAGGAGGGGTTTTCATGCCCAGGAAGTTGGCCGCTAGACCCGCGACCTGTATTTCCAACTTTAGCGATGACAATATTTATATAACAGCAGGGGAGAATTTTAACGAACCATTCCAGCAGAGAAAGAAGTCCCTGTACGAGTTGGGCGAAAGCCCCAGCCTCTCTTCGTGCATGCTACTTTAACCCCAGGTGCCCACACCATATCAGTCAGACTAGTCTGCGACCATGAGGCCGAAATGCCTCTGTTGTCAACACTGCCCACAACTATGAGGGGTAGAGGCTGTCGACCAAGAACGCTTGATGGCTCGGCAAATACCGCGGGAACGGTGTCTACGAAATGGCGGCGCCCTGCATAATCACCAGAGGGTACAACTACCACCACACCTAGGTTAATAAGGTTTTGCATCCGTAGATACAGTCGATTGAAACGTGCATCCTGCAACAATGCCGAGCGCCATGGATTCTTAGTTGTTGCTGGGAGCAGTACAACCACCCGACCACGTTTCTGTTTAGCAACAGTATTGGTGATCTGTTGAAAGGCCCAGGCGATGTCGACTATGTCAAGAGAAGCCTTGACGACCACTAGCCGCGTGGTCTTGGAAACGCCGTTCTTGGCGCCGGTGGCCTTTGACGCAACGCAAGATCCGTGTGAGGAAGGATCATCATCTGTCTCCGTCCTTCTGACACCCGGGGCATAGAGCCACTCTTGGGGAGGCCAAGCGAATTCCTGTCTGTGTCAGAGATGGATTGTTCTAAAGCATTGATCACCAGGTCATTACACGATTACGTCCATCGATACCGTTCTCGATAATGTAAATGATAGCTCCTTCCCCATTTTCTGGGTTGTAGGCGTAAGACTTGCTTTTACCCAGAGGTACATCGGGCGCCCATGAAACCACCTTCAAGTCGGGAGGAGCATCCCTTTGATAGATCGTCCCTGCACCAAGACTGGGCCCCAATTTGATTTCATCCAAGCTCTCCGAAGGAAAGAGATTGGAATCTGAGGCATTCTGACTTTCGCTCTGCAGATCTATATGGTACAAGAGTTGGGTGTTTTCGAGAATTTGGGCCTTCAAAGTCATTAGCGACGGCGAAATCGCGCAGAGCCGACCTGTGAAAGATACACCTACATTTGGGATGGCGGCAGTGAATGCTCTAAACTGATTGTCGTTCATATTTACACGCCAGAACTCGACGCCTGTGTAGCTGCCTCCGTACTCTCGGACATCTGCAGGAGCTACCACCATGTTGAGGTGGAGCCTGATCTTCTCGTTCTCGGAGTCCGGAGATGGGCCTTCAACGAAAGAGTATACTATGTACACTTTGATGGTATTTGATGAAAGAGTCGCGTTAGACGGTGCTGGTGAACTTGGAAATTCTCGGGGGGGTGGGCTAAGGTGGCCATCAGAGGTGGTACTGAATAGAGTCAAAGCAACAAGGATAATGATGCTGAAGCTCGAACAGAGACGTTCCCATAAAAAAGGAGAGGTACGGTGGTTATTTGTATACATATTGGGCAAAGAGACAAGTCAAACAGGTTGGTTTTGGAAGCAGACGAGCTCTTGGAAACAGTCGAGAAAAATCTTCTCCGTACAGGGTCGGAAGGACAGCTTGATCCGTCAGAAAAGATGGGTATGCGCACTGACAAATGAACAATCTGGCGATGAAAAGCGATCTCATTTATTCGTGAGCCTAATTGTGGAGCGGATAGAGCGGGTCGTTTATAGGTATTCGTAGAGGCGAGGGTTCGAGCTCATTGACTTGAACAGCAATTTTTACCTTTGGCAGCCGCTGAGCCATTGATGAACAACAGAAGATGCTTGCATAAAAAGAATAGGCTGATTGAGAAAAGAGACACCACAGCAACGACAGGCTGTTCTGGTTGCGAGAGCTTCAGGTAAGAGAAGGATTTGTAGGGGTTGGTGACTTAACGCAAAACCTTGCAGTTCCGGGGTCACTTAGCGATTGGACCCTCGGACCCGCCTACTCTCGAATCTCTGTGTTAGTTGTGCAGCTTAATTATGTGAAGAGATCAAAAGACCTGTGGCGTGATGACGACTACTTTCTTGTGGTACTTTCGGGTACGATGCTACCGGTATTACTGGTAAATGCTGTACAGCAGCCTCGGGGTCTGCTCCGTGCTGCAACACGCATAATAAGTCCACTTCCAAAGAGCTGCCTTGAAGCTCTAAGATTCATACACTAGATCGCGCTGCTTCATCGCATTGGCGCCCTTCAAAGAGTATCACGTCTGGCAGCTTCTGCTATCTTGACCGTTCTTTAGTATTCAATCAACGAATCTATGATTCTGTCCAGCATAATGGCAACGGATGATGTCTTCTTTCTTTCTTTGGATCCTGCCGTCGACTGGATGCTTAGCCACAGGTATCATATTCTCAAGTCCTCTAGTCACTTCACAACCGGACGCTGCTCAGCTTTTCTGGTACAATATCTCAGCAACCTTTCAATAGCGAGCGGCGAGAATGAAGAAGAACGCTTTAGTATCCATCGCAAAAGTAACAGCACCACTGGTCCTCCACTACTCGAATGGTCCGTTGATGGAAATCACTGCCTTGTCTCTGGCTTGGAAACTACTATCAAAATAACTCTTTCAGCTTGGCTGCGAATCGTACCCTCCTCACACACGGACAATCTTCCAGGAACGTTTGCCAAAGCGTTGGCAACTCAGGGGTCGATAAGTGATGAATAAGGCCACTTTTACAATTCTCTAGCCGAGCTAAACATCTAGATCATCCACAATATCTTTGCTATTGACGAGTAGACATGCAATGCGCAAGAAAGGTTCCCCCAGATTAGATTTCTACTTTAGCTTTCTTCACGGAAGAGGGTGAAAGCTGAGACTATTCTGAGCTAGCATCCCGAAGTCCAACCTTTCTCGAGGACAAGTACAGATCTTCCGCATGTTTCTGGCTGGCTGGGAAGCTAAATTTTCACACAGGAAAGGGAACTTCGATGGATCATATACCCCTGTCACGATTTCTTTCCCCGAGACCTCAGGTCACGGTGGGAAGCCTCATCAGCCACATGAAACGTGCACTGATCTCCGAGCTGCAAGGAATTGAATGGTCATTGTCTCTCACAAATGCTCATGACCTCGTTCTCGTGACTGAAAATTCAAAGCGCCAGATTCTTCTTACCCTACTTTCATTAGCCAGTAATTCTGCAGCCTGCTTGTCAGTTGCTCATAACCCTACCCCCAACCGCCGGTTCTCTCTTCAACCTGCCTGTCTCAAGACCAGAACACCATTGCAGAAAATACGAACTCGTTAAAGAAGAAAGGAGCACAGATAGAGCCAAAGTGGAGAATTAGCATAAGATGTCGACTGATCATGGATGAAGAGTGGTGGCAGGAAGATGCGTATACATAATGTCGTGAATAGATTCCCTGTTGAGTAAGCACACCTATCTCTAGTCACGACGCAGTGTGCATATTTTCGACGATGGTAGTGTCGAAATCGTTTGCACGAAGGCCGTGGCCATCCTTGCCTCACGCCCTTTAACTCAATTTTCAAGTCACATGAACGTCCCATTTGCGATCCACGAGCCAGTGTAAAGGGTAGCTCGTCGGTGAAGCACACGCCGGTAGATGCAGATACCAATCGTCTTCTTCTTGGGGTGCCATAGTGTTGGTCGCCTTGACGGATTCCCAGTAGTCTGGATAAAATCCGCCCATCTCCCAGTCAAGGACCCCGCTAACGCTGTAATTGCCTTGCTCATCAGACCGCACCACGATGTTCGCTGGGCGAAAGTTCCCATGAGAGAAGACAACCTTTGGCTTGTGGCTTTGCGACATGGTACGCAAGAGCTTGACGTACACTGAGCCTCCGAAATGTGGATTTGAGAAGATAAAGTCCTCGAATTCTGCAATCGTTCTGATCGGTTTCGGAGAGATCCGAGTATGGCGTCTGGTGTCCTTGCATCCTTCACCGCCTACACCGCCAAGTTGGCCGTCTTCGGGTATCTTCAACTCCCTAAGCTTCAGAAGTATCCGGCTGAGCTGATTGCTGATGGAAATCTTTTGCTCGCTCGATAGTTGAGGCCACACGCTCTCGAGAGTCAAGTCTGGAACAAACGACATGAAGATGTAAGCCACCTTTTCTGATGTCATCACTCCTAGAGGTTTGGGTGCCGGAACTTCTGGAGCATGACGTCCCAGATATATCATGGTAGTGTACTCGGTGTAGTCCACAAAGTTGGGCACAATCTTGACGACAACGTCTGCAACACATCTGATAACCGTAACTCCCCCGCGTGGTCCATTCTGCCAGATAATCCTCCCGATATCGATTAAATTGTAGAGCTTGTTCCACAGAGATGAAGATGCTACGCTCAGCTCCTCCGCGGAAGCGCCGAGAAGCCCTTGAACTGGTGGAGACAGGGGGAACACGACGGCCGCAGTGCTATCGGAAGACAAGCCTAGTCCAGCGGCGGTTGATCTAAGCTCGGAGTTGGGCTCCTTGGGGGCTTTTGCTATATCAGTCACTGGAGCCCCGTCAGTTTCTGGCACCTGAACCGTACGATCATTTTCCATAGCGACGTTGGTGTTATCTGCATTCGCAGCGGGGTTTGACCCTGTTTTTGTAAGTGGGCTGGTGGGGAAGGCATCACGATGCTACTCACCTCCATCCTGCTTCCTTCTCCCAGCGAGGCGGGTAGAGTAACCTGTGGGGAAAGTGGCGAGCAAATCTTCTTCGGGGTCGGCCGCGAATGCCCTCTGCAGCTTGCGAAGTACTCTACTATTGAACTCCGCAGCTTCGGAGATATCGGTCTCTTCTTTTGCTCGTGCCTTCTTCGGTGTAGCATGAGGACCAATGTCCTCTTCTTCGCGGAGCCTTTCCATTCCCAAAGTTTGGCTGTACTGTAGCAGATATTTAAGTGGACACTAAGAGCGCGAGACATTGAAGTCTTTGAAGATGAGGTCTCTTCTGATGAGAGTAATAGTGACAGTGACCGAGTTGCTCATTGACCCGTTGATGGAGACATTAATCAGGGCTTCAATACTGCCACCGCCGGTGGAGTACGGAAATATTTCCGCTTCTACCCTATGTCAGGACTTCGGCATAATAATTTGCCTCAATTTTACCTTCTGGTTTCTTTGACGTGTTGTGTCAAATCTAAACCACCCCGACATACATCAGTGAAAGCTATGCATCAGGGCCCGTAATCCCGCAAGCAGGCGTGACACTCCCAGAAATCCGATTTGGATGGAAGACTATCTCACATAGAGTACGCGGTCGTGCATTGTCCGGAGATCTCTTCGCGATACAGAGCCTCATGAACTGACAGATACTGCTCCATGTACGGCTACAGCTGTGATCTGATGGTTGTTTGCGGCGGGATATTATGCATTAGCCGTCCGCGTGTGTTGTAGCAGCAGCCTAAGATGAGAACTATTCTTACGGTAATATATTAAAGTATCGGATCAAGTTTGCCACAGGTGGATCAGTTTGAAAGAGCGCCGCAGGAACAAGAGAGACAATTTCTAGCATATGCTTCTTGCAGTAGCAGAGTCCATGGTTCACAGCAGTATTTCGCGTCAGGCTCGAGGCTATGATAAGGCGTCACGGGGTAAGATAAGTCTTCCGATTCTCTTTTCTAGTCTAAGAGCAATCAGCGTCCAGCTGATGAGCAAGTTATACATCCAGCTCGGTATCACTACATTGCGATCCCCACAACCATCGCGAGCGTATTCTCATCCTCCAAGGTCCTCATGTGCGACGTGACATCGACCTCCACCGTCTGTCGTATACCACCCATGCTTTGGTAACTTGGGTAGATTGGACTCAGCTCAATCCAGCTCTCGTCGTAGTCGATGTGCCCTATTGCAGTTGTCGAGTCGCTGATCGGAGTGGGGAGACGGACGCCGGAGCTAGGATTGTAGAACCTGCGACGCTGAAAAGCTTCCCGACCGGGACGCTTGAATACAACCAAGAAAAGGGGCCTGAGGGTGGGTATGCAGGCCGCGTTTATTATAACGTTGCATTCATTGCTCTAGGATGTCTAGTGAGCTTGGCTTGTAAACCCGCAATTCCCACTTATGCATTCCATATCCAGAGGGTGACAGTGATGACTGAGAACTGTCAGTAATTGAGTTGATGGAGCAAACAAGATCGGATGGTGAGCTTGCAAGTAATGTCCTCGCGTGCGTTCAACTCGAGCAGCTTGGAAGTTTTGATACATGCACATATACAGGCACTAGACGTAAACCATTAGCTGTGATCCATCGCCATACGAGCATCCGCTCGCGGGTGAAACTCACAACACTCCTAGCCCCATAAGACCGCTGATCTTCATTTTTTTCTTCAGAGGCAGGTGCAGATCCCACATGATAGTAATGGGCAGAAGAGCGAGAGCGAGATCGATGAATGCCATCCAGCCTGCCAATTGAGTCAATTTTCACCACAATGATACCCGAATACGGCACGGATCTGACATACTGCTGGTGAACAACGAAAAGTCTAACTGTCTCTGAGGCGACCAACACCTGGCTTTGCCCGCTTCAAGAAGTTTGGGATTCCATAAAGCTGCCACAGGTTGACATTGCGCGAAGGTGAGGATGATGGCAACGGTACAGAGTAGGAAGCTACCTATCATCGCTATGTAGATGAGAAAAGCTTTCCGCCATTTACTGTCTCCCATTATGCGCAAGATGAGGAAGGCCACGGAGACCTTTCCAGTCACCAGGGCGTAGATGGCGAACGGTTGTGTTATCCAGTTCAGACGGGTGGCCTTGAGTGCCTGGTCTGGGTACATCTCAAGATAGTATAGATGCCTGCAGCCTCCGAGCTGTCCTAGGATGGTCCATAGCACAGAGAATACCAGCGTAAGAGCCTAGGTAAAGTCAGACTTGTCACATATAGAGGGAAACTAGAGATATGCGCACCCAAGTGATTAAGATGAACAAGTCATCGTACCAGAAATTCCGCGTAAGTTTGAGACGGCCATAAACCCTGGCAGCAACAAACAGCGTGGATAAGCTGAACCATGTCCAAGCGCAGGTATTGAGTTCAGCAGCACGATCATGGTCACCACCCGGTGGAGCGGCCAATGTTGACATCTTGTCTAGTTGAGAAAGATGCGCGAATAGAGAAAGAAGATGGAAAAGTCATTGCCGCCTCAATAAATGTGTTGACCTTTGACCTGAGCTCTGGGACAATGATATTTGTCCCACGGTCATTTTTCCTTTCCTGCCCTGATAGTGTCCCCGGCACGCCGAGAATTTGGAATCGCAAGTCCGACTTTGAACGTATTGCGGCCTTAATGCGGCCATCCGCTTTCTCCTTTGCTTTCTCGTGTTCGTGGGTAGGCGATCATGAGGTAAATTTGCCTTAACGGACCCACAAGAGGGGTTCTTTGCATACTAACTTGTTGCCTCAAGGTAATCATCATGATCTGCGGTTTCGGAATAAGCTTCATAGCCTATGACTTGCAATTTTAGATTACAATATGCAGGATACCGCTGGTATCGTGCCTGATCACGGGACCATTCTTCGTAAGGGATCGGCGCTCTTCTTAGGCTTTGACCCTTCACCGTCTTTTTTACTTTTCCTTCTGGCAAACTTGCGTCGTTTCTCGGCTAAAAAGCCTTGGTCATATCCTGTCTTTTCCTTCAACATTCTGTCTACCCACTTCCCCCTCTCACATAGACCGCTTTTGCGCGTTATGGAGCTAGCCAGAGTTAGCTCGGGCCAGACATCCGAGGTAACAGCTCTGATTGATGCATTGAAGACAGCCTTGTCAGCGAATGATCCTGCGGGACCAACAAGTCGCAAGTACCTGAAGGAGACTGCTGAGAAGTTGAGCCTTGCACTTGAGACGCCTGGAGAGACCGTTCAGCGCATAGCCTACTATGTAAGCCAAGCCCCATAACCTTGCTTTGACCCTGATTTACCTCCAGCCTCCAGCTGTTATCAGACTTACCTACTGACCTATAATCGACGCAAATAGCCTATGCGCACATCCATCGTCCGCATCGCCAACAGACTAGAAATATTCCGTATCTTGGTGCAAAACAACGTGCCTGTCACCGGCAAAGAGCTCGCGGAAAAGACGGGCGCAGATCATGTATTACTCTTGCGCCTTCTCCGATACCTCGTCGCTATTCACGTCATTGGCGAAGCTGGTATCGACTGCTACATCAGCAACAACGTCACCAAGAATTTGGTCATTCCCCAGCTTGAAGCAGGCGTCAATCATACCTATGATCTCCTAGGACCCGCCGCAACGGCTCTTCCTTCATTCCTTGCCAAGACTAAGTATCAGAATCCCACTGATCCGAAGAACTGCGCTTTCCAGGAGGCCTTTCATACCCAAGATCACCTGTTCGAGTGGTTTCCCAAACACCCCGAGTATCTGAACAACTTCAATCTCTGGATGACAGGCCAGCGTGAGGGTCGTGTAAAGTGGCTCGATTTCTTCCCATTTGAGGAACGGATTGCCAAGGGCTTCAAGAAAGGTGCCGGTGCGGTCATGCTGATAGATGTGGGCGGCGCACGCGGACACGAAATTGATGCAATTAAGAAGAAGTATCCCACTCTTCCGGGAAGGTTTTTGCTGTAGGATCTTGCGGATACGGTCAAGCAGGCGCTATCAGTGGCGGGAATGGAGGCTTTTCTGCATGACTTCTTCACTGCCCAGCCCATCAAAGGTTGGTTCCTTAAACAGATGACCCTCAAGTTCCTGGTCTAATTCGTTGTCTTAGGCGCACGTGCTTATTATCTCCGTAACGTTCTTCACGACTGGCCCGACGACAAGTGCCAGCTTATCCTCTCGCAGCTCGCGTTACCAATGACCCCGTTCTACTTCAAAATCATTCTCAATGAGCTTGTTCTTCCCGATCATGACTGCGGCATCGTCGCGGCCCAAGTTGACTTAGCTATGATGACCTGCGTAGCAGCGGCTGAGCGTTCGGAAAGACATTGGCATGAGGTGGTAGACTCGGCGGGGCTGAAGATCGAGAAAATCTGGACGGAGGTGCCGGAGGAGGAGAGTATCATAGAGTTCATTCTGAAGTAGAGATCTTCGATGGTGTCTAGCTGGCACTGATACTCTTGTCGCGAAAGCAATTGGAATTGGTTTTGGAGGCTAGTAATCGAGTTCATCGTCATCTTCTCCAGATATCGATGATTTGCCACTGGAAGAGATGATGAATCATGAATCCTGAATGACATACTGTTCTTCTCTCGTATATCTTACTGATCATTGCACCATCTACATCCCATGATCTTCTGGCAGGGTTGGTAGTAGAAGCAGCCCACCGTGCCAAAGCTTGACTGCCCTGGCAGACTCTACAAGAAGAATTCAGCTGCCGCACAAATCCGTACTTTTCAAGTCCTTGTTCCAGGACTGACGCAACGATTTTGGTCGCATTCCACTTTATAATATTCAATCGTTTTCCGTACCAGCTAGCCGCATGCTAGAACCCATGTCTACCTTCCAGCTTGCTTTGTCTGTACGGTAACTTACTTCGATCACGTATTCGATCTGAGGTGCAAAACGAGGTCGAGAATTCTCATCGGGATCATTCTCTTACTCCTCCAGCTAATCGCAGACTATGCCCAAACCGAGCCCAGCATTGGCAACAAAGCCACGTTTTGGCTCGAGCCCCGCCTCAGGTCTCCATGTGCCTCTGAGGCTAGAAGAGCTCGAGCGTTGTTTCGGTTAGCAGGTCTCCAACCGTGGCTGAACGGCCAGTTATTCTTCTGAGCTTCATCGGTCCTCACTCGATCATCACTCTCCTTCCATCTTCGCTCCTTGTTGGCTTGTTCGGGTTTTACGGAGTGACCGCCCAATAAGTCGATAGTCAGGATAATTTTTCGGTGATGTGCGTCCCGACACACGCTCGTTCACACGAATGCCCATATCTCCGAGGCGGTGCTCGTGTAATGATCTGCGTGAGGTCCTTGATTCCAGGTCCTGGGGATACGATCACAAAGATTATGCCTGACTTCGAGCTAGGCTTCTTGTCCTTCACTAAGTCAGACACAGGTACGAAAACGCCAGCAAACTCGTTTTAAATTTGACCCCGTGTGCGAACCAAATCGTAGTCGAAAGATATGCAGAAGTCTCTCGTTGACTTAGTGAAGATGAAGGTAGTACCTGCGGAGGGAATGAATTGGTGCATGAATTGCGGCATCGGGAACATGATCAGTGCAGCAGCGCTACCAAAATACCGCAGGAAGTACTTTTGCGTCAATCCGCGATACAGCAAATGTTTCAGGAGCGGGGGCGTTGAAGGGAACACTGCGGGGAGGTGTGTTGATGGAATCTTTTGGTGACCGTTTGATCACGCCTGCATGACAGGGGGTTAGTAGGCCTTAATATCGCTTATATCGTTTCAGGCCTTGGTTGGAATGTTGGAATACGTGTCCTCTACA
>NKYR01000224.1:0-30195 GCA_003184365.1 Evernia prunastri | reverse complement strand
CTCCGCCGCGTCGCCGCTGCCATTTTCGCCGTCGACTGCGACGTCTCCCCTCATTGCTGATTCTCGCCTCTAAGTAGTAAATAATATATCTTTTAAGTTCCGATCGACGTTGTTATTATCGACCTAATTAAAGTTCATATATTATTCTATGTAAGATATTCAAGTAAGTAAAAGTATATATAAAAGACTTCAATACGCAACTAGATATTATTACTGCTAATAGTATTATCGCTTACTTCGAAATTGAAATAATAGTATTAATAAGAAAACTCTTCGTGAATTCGTCTGTTAATCGAGTTAATTTTCATATAATGCAAATTAATATTTTATTTCTACTCTGTCTTTAAGATATAAATAAATTAGAAATCTATCTAAATAATCTCAAAGATCAAATCGTCTTGAAAAACGAATTTATAGTCTTAATCGTTCGTTTTTACGAACATCTCTTTCTAATATAAGATTCTTTATCGATTAACTATCTAACTAATATCGAGTTACGTTAACTATATCGTCGATTCGATTATTTTTCAGTTAGTAAACTCGTTCGTATTCTGAAAAAAGCTAATTACAATAATTTCGAACATCGTTCTATAATTTAGCGAATTATCGATTTTTACACTTTTTGTCAAAAATACTCTCGATTTTTAAATCCTTTTAAACTCTCATTAAAAGACGAGAATAATAATTATTTTAATTATATAATTGTTGTCGATATTTTTTATATTGACGACAATTTAGTTCTTTAAGTCGTTGACGAGAAAATTTCTTTTTAGATCGCTCGCTAACTAATGAATATAATCGTCTCTGACACATAAAATATACTTGGACTATACTAGATAGATATATATATCGAATCTCTCGATATTATTATTTATAACGCTGAGATTAACTTCGATAGTATCGAATTTCGATAAAATGTTAAAACTCTAAGCATTTAGACAAAATGCGTATTAATCGAGATCGCTGATTCTACAACAGACTTTTTTTTAAATTAATCCCCGGCCAGAAAATCAAAATCCTACCCATATTAATTATTTTTATTTCGCAACAACCACACATCTAAATAACGTTAGAATGATCTAAATGATCAAATAAATGATGCTCTATAAGATGGCTAGCCATGAAATTTATTATCTCCTTTAGCCAAAATCACACGCTCCATTCGTGCCCTCATCTTCCCATACCACTTCCCTATTCTTTCCTGCTCCAAATTGCGCCACGCAACGTCCCAGGCCTTAATCGTAGACTCTTTCGTAGTTGGAGGATACGGTTGCTTCGAGATGTACTGCTTCAAATGGTACCAACAGGGCTCAATCTGATTTAGATCCGGAGAGTTGCCAGACCAAGGAAGAACAGTTAGCCCCTCAATCTCCAAAAGCTCATTCTGTTGCCACGCATTATGAGACGGAGCGCCATCTTGAACGAGATAGCATTCGCCATACTTCTCAATAACTTCCTTAATGAACGGGATCAATCGGGGCAATAGCACGTATGTTTGATAGCGATACTAATCAATCCCTCCTCGGGAATTTTTGTTCCGCTCATATCGGACACCTTCAACCTTTGGAATCCGTTTAAGACGTCGACTTTTCGGTTTCTTAGCCTGCTCAGCAAGGAACTGCTCTCGTACGATTTGTTGTTGAGCATCGATATCAGCATTTCGATCTGCTAGATCCTCTTTAGCAGCCTCTTTCTCCGCCGCTGTCTCCTTGCCAAACATATAGCTCGGGCCCTTCGTTTCAGACNAAGCATTTAGACAAAATGCGTATTAATCGAGATCGCTGATTCTACAACAGACTTTTTTTTAAATTAATCCCCGGCCAGAAAATCAAAATCCTACCCATATTAATTATTTTTATTTCGCAACAACCACACATCTAAATAACGTTAGAATGATCTAAATGATCAAATAAATGATGCTCTATAAGATGGCTAGCCATGAAATTTATTATCTCCTTTAGCCAAAATCACACGCTCCATTCGTGCCCTCATCTTCCCATACCACTTCCCTATTCTTTCCTGCTCCAAATTGCGCCACGCAACGTCCCAGGCCTTAATCGTAGACTCTTTCGTAGTTGGAGGATACGGTTGCTTCGAGATGTACTGCTTCAAATGGTACCAACAGGGCTCAATCTGATTTAGATCCGGAGAGTTGCCAGGCCAAAGAAGAACAGTTAGCCCCTCAATCTCCAAAAGCTCATTCTGTTGCCACGCATTATGAGACGGAGCGCCATCTTGAACGAGATAGCATTCGCCATACTTCTCAATAACTTCCTTAATGAACGGGATCAATCGGGGCAATAGCACGTATGTTTGATAGCGATACCAATCAATCCCTCCTCGGGAATTTTTGTTCCGCTCATATCGAACACCTTCAACCTTTGGAATCCGTTTAAGACGTCGACTTTTCGGTTTCTTAGCCTGCTCAGCAAGGAACTGCTCTCGTACAATTTGTTGTTGAGCATCGATATCAGCATTTCGATCTGCTAGATCCTCTTTAGCAGCCTCTTTCTCCGCCGCTGTCTCCTTGCCAAACATATAGCTCGGGCCCTTCGTTTCAGACATGTACGCAGCCCAAAACATAAGCTCCGTATATCCACGGTATCGTACATCCACGCAGTCCTTGTGGTAGGCCTCATCCTGAAGCCTAGTCACCCAGATCTGTCCCCGAGATTCGCCCACCCGCACCGAAGTCTCATCAGTGTGCACAATTATATGTTCTTTCCCTTCCAGCTTNTTGCCAGACCAAGGAAGAACAGTTAGCCCCTCAATCTCCAAAAGCTCATTCTGTTGCCACGCATTATGAGACGGAGCGCCATCTTGAACGAGATAGCATTCGCCATACTTCTCAATAACTTCCTTAATGAACGGGATCAATCGGGGCAATAGCACGTATGTTTGATAGCGATACTAATCAATCCCTCCTCGGGAATTTTTGTTCCGCTCATATCGGACACCTTCAACCTTTGGAATCCGTTTAAGACGTCGACTTTTCGGTTTCTTAGCCTGCTCAGCAAGGAACTGCTCTCGTACGATTTGTTGTTGAGCATCGATATCAGCATTTCGATCTGCTAGATCCTCTTTAGCAGCCTCTTTCTCCGCCGCTGTCTCCTTGCCAAACATATAGCTCGGGCCCTTCGTTTCAGACATGTACGCAGCCCAAAACATAAGCTCCGTATATCCACGGTATCGTACATCCACGCAGTCCTTGTGGTAGGCCTCATCCTGAAGCCTAGTCACCCAGATCTGTCCCCGAGATTCGCCCACCCGCACCGAAGTCTCATCAGTGTGCACAATTATATGTTCTTTCCCTTCCAGCTTCGGTCCCCACTCCGTTACGAACTCAAGACGTTCCTCTTTCATTTCCGGTGTCAACAAAGGCTTGTGACGAGGTGGGTATCGACCATATCCAGCCCGAACAAACGCAGAGTTGATAGCTGACTTAGAGGCCATAATCCCAAGTTCTCGAGCAATTCTGACCCAGGGCTTGCGACGTTGGAATTTGTTCTTAGTGGCATGTCTGACTAGCTGCCGTTGCTGCCTCTCGTTAATTGCTAGAGGTCTTCCTGATTGAGGACGTCGTTGGTGGGCCTCTGAAGATAATGGGTTAATATTCTCCTTTTGCGCGTCTCCGGCGCGTTTGAGAACATTTGCCACTGTTTTCTTATCGCAATGGTACTGCCTTGCAAGCTGACGATTGGATGTATGATTCTCCTTCTTAAGCTCTATCAGGGCCCCTCGTTTGGCCTCCGGAAGGTCTATTGCGCCCTTGGTACGTCCCATAATAATGTAGGTATTTGAATGGTTTTGGTGAGAAAGTCGCGAAATACGCGTTTTGCGGCAAAACCTCGGGTGGGGATTAATTAAAAAAAAAGTCTATTGTATCGATCTGATAAAACGATATCACGTTTCATTGAGACGTGTATATTTAATTATTACTATCGAGCTAAAGAATCAAATCATTGAAAAGAAAATTCGTCTGCAAATAACTGTTAAGACTATTAACGATACAGTCGAATATAATAATCTCGTTTCTATATTGCTAATTTTTGAAATCTTTTCTCGTATTACGAACGACGATATAGCGACTTTATCTATTACTGAGAGAGCAAAGATTATTAAAATAGCTATAATCGAAGTTGTAAAAATTTATGCTAAAAGATAACCCAATAACGCTCTATATTAACGAAACGATTCTCAGACTATAAAAATATATAATATTTTAATTGATTTCTCGATATTAGTGTGAAGAACGTATCAAAAGAAGTAAATTAAATTATATAAATTACTAGTTACTTCTCGAGAGATATATATCGTCGAATTACTTAATAACTCTATAGACTTTCGAGTTACTATCGTTAAATCATATTTAGAAGAATCGAACACTTAAAATAAGTCTTTCGATTAGAATTCTTCTAAATCTTTCGAATAAGATTTTTTAAAATCAAACGATATTTAGTTAGTTTATAACGATAGTCAAAACTTTTTCAATACTTTAGAAAATATATCACTTCGTCGTAACTCTACTCGAAATCGATATGTTCCTTTACGTTTTTAGAACTCAGCTGACATTATCGTCTATATATTCAAGTTTATATTACTTCTATTAAATTTTCAGACATCTCAACTAAAAGAATTAAATAAACTACTTAAAAAAAAAGTATTCGAGATTATAAGTATCGAAGACGTTCTCGAAAAAGCACGAATATTCGATAATCGTTTTATAAATTAAGTTAAGAACGAGAATATTGAGAAGATCTTCGAGAAGTTACGACTAGTAATGTAAGCATTTAATAACTCGAAGAAGTATAAGATTCTCACTCAGACTCCTATCATTCAACGAACTAGTTAACGATTAATTATTACTCTATTTTTAGTTATTTTACAGCTATCGTTATATCTTCGCGATATAATTTAGATATATACGTAATCTCGCTTCGAGCTGACTAGAGATGTCTCTATTCTAGTTTCAGTAGAAATGAAATTATCGACGAGAATTATTCTTCGTATTATTCTCTCACTCTATAAAATCGTCGAGTTCAATATTCACTAATTTTAGATATATTATAAGCATTATATGAAGAAGCTAAGAATAACTTCGTCTATATTCGACATCTATCTATTATTCAACGACAATATAATAGCAATTATTAACTTACAGATTAATAACTCTCTTATTGCTGATGCTATTTAGTTTATAAACGTGAAATTACGAAAACTACATATCGCTAAACTAGTTGCTAGATCATATGAGAAACTTATTTTAGAATAGTCTATAAAATTCAATGAATTCGTTATTATTCTCGAAAATAGTATAAAAATCAATCAAATCAAGTAAGCGAAAAAGATTTAACTACTTTTAAAGTTATTTACGAAGAAACAATATATCGCTCAAAGAGCTCGAAAAGTATATATCGTCACTGTCTCTCAATTTCAGATCGTATTTGCTTTATTCTACGCTATTTAGATAATAAAATCTATTTACGAAGACGTTTAATATTTAAATCGCTATCTGTTCTAATAAATAAAGACAAATAAGCTTATTTTCGTCAAATTAGATATAATAATTCTAAGAATCGTGATCTTTATCGACTTTTTATTTGCTAACAATAAAGACCTTTTCTTTTAAATCGAATATATTATCGTTTTAACTAACGTTTAAAACAATATAAATATTATTTATTAACAGTTAATCAAATATCGTCGAGTCATCAGAAGCGTATTAATCTTCGAGCTTTACGCTCTGTTTCTGAAATTCGACGTTATAACTATCGTAAAGTTTATTTTAGATCAAATCTTTTCTAATACTTCTCAGAAAAAGATATCTCTTTCGATATATATAGATTCAAAATCTCTATACGAATATCTTATCAAGCTAGAGACGACTTAGAAGAAGAGATTGATGATAGATATTCTATATCTAAGATAGTTCTATAAACGACGAGAGATTATCGAGATTCTCTAAATAAAAGAAGATAAGAATTCAGTCGATGTAATGACGAATGTCATGGTGTGGATCTCAGTCTAGTCAGGTTAATCTATGCGATAGCCGACGATCTAGGCGATAGCCCCTTAAGGGCTGCTCGCATCCCCCGTTCTTTCTTGTTTCCTAATCTTTCGTCTTGGCCTTTACCTTAGTCCTAGCCATAGAGAATGAGATTCCTCTTATCAAGCCTCGTTNAATATCTACATGGCATAAGGCTGATATGTAGGAGAAGGCCTCTTGTCATGGTGTGGATCTCAGTCTAGTCAGGTTAATCTATGCGATAGCCGACGATCTAGGCGATAGCCCCTTAAGGGCTGCTCGCATCCCCCGTTCTTTCTTGTTTCCTAATCTTTCGTCTTGGCCTTTACCTTAGTCCTAGCCATAGAGAATGAGATTCCTCTTATCAAGCCTCGTTCTCTGACAACGAAGAATAAAGTATACGATACATTGCAAGAACTAATAAATACAAATCGACTAGATCTAAATCTGAAAGAATAAATAAAAAGAGATATTGATTAATGATGGTTCATATTTCTCTCATTGCTATCAGAAATACGTCTAATATAATTAGATTTACGTTCACTGCAGCAAGAAAAAGCAATTGCAGTTATGAAGAGCACTGCGGAGAAGGAATATTTAATAGCATACAAATAGCCTCACTTTTTCGGTTTTTGTCAGTGTTGAAACGATTCAACACTCGAACGTTTCAACACTCGCTATCGTTAGTACTCTTTCGGCCTAGTACATTGATATATGAAGACCCTTTCTTGTACATAGATTCCTTCTTCTTTAGACATCACATAAAAATACAATAACTAGTGATTGGTCTCATAGCAGTAACTGCAGTACCTAGATACTTATCAACACAATCCATCCTACACACACCATTCTTCCAAATCTGAATATCTTTCAACATATAGTGCCCCAGATATGGTTTCCTATGTACTACTCGATTTCAAATACTTCTGGGGGACGCCCTAAGGATACAAAGGAATCCGTCTTCCTATAATGCATAATCAATGTTCCCAGAGGGCTGATAGAGGACCCACAGGCGGCAAGTCAGCGTATATAAATGATGAATCATCGTCTAGATACGGAGATGTAAGGAACAAAGGTTTAAAATGAAGAGATGCGGGAAACACGAATGCGGTTGGTGAGAGAGATGTATTGATAATCAGGTTGATATGTGCATAAAGCAGTATGGGAGGAACCCGAAGGGGTTTTTGCTTGATTTCTGATCTAATCGGAATACTACTGGGATGCAAGAAGCGCTTAATGGGGGTTGAGATACGTCACGTCCCAAAGATCCTGCTCGGAATCTATGAATGTGTTATTTCACGGTCGAAGGCGAGACTATCAAGTATTCTTTCACGCATTGACAATCTGATACTGCTCAGACTCGACCATCAACGGGACCATTGGGGGGCGGCCTTTGCCAGAACTAGTTTGTTGCCTTTTTTTGGTCACATCACTGGGAAGTGGGAGTAGAAATCAACGTGCTTCAATCATCTGGTGGATCACGCGGTACGATCCATGCAAAGCAAAGCGCTTCAGGTGTAAACTAGAGGGTAGGTAGCTGTAGAGCGCCTTGGTGATGCTGCACCATTCATCCTGAAAGACTTAGTGTCGTTATTGACAATTGGCTATCTAATGCGTCGAGAAAGTGCGGTCTTGACAGGTAAGAGGATCATGTATAGAGTACAGCCAGCATTGGAGGAAAACCCGCATGTACGATTGATGAGACTGGAGCAATCTGCACTGCCAATGGAAACGGGCTCACATGGCCGTACCGATTCGCCAGAAGCTGCTTTGACTCTCTGGATGCTTGAGTGAATGAGAAATTATCTGTCTGTACTCCGTCGAGTAAGGATCCTCTTGCTCTTCAAGGTCTTGCGACTCAGGCTCCCGCTCTTCGTCGCCGGCTAGTCTGATGTGATCTGGTCTTCTCGTCTTCTGCAATGCGAGGGCCGCTAAAGCTGCGTACATGAGATACCTGGACGCAATCAGCCTCAGACAATTCAAAGAACCTTGCTAGGTGCATAGATCACAAGCAAGCTGACAGACTGCGACTACGTTTGACAGGGGCATTAGACTCACAGAGTAAGCACTACCAGGCCCAAAACCACCTTTACAGCCGTGACTCCATCAGAGACACCATACAGGCTACCCCCTTCCTGAGAACCCTCACTACCCGTGATGTAGTACTGATAGCAGGTGTTGGAATCTGGCGCGTAGTCGCAATGACACCAGAAGCACACCTGGATGATCCAGCCTATGGAGAGAAGAACGGCGACCATTAGACTGCAGAAAGGGTTGAGCTGTGCGATGAAAAAACAGATGACGTCGAGAGAGGCGTGAATGAAGCTAAGGAGGGGGAAGAAGCCGGAGTAAAATATGAACCAGCTGTTTGGGTCGTTAGTGGAGTTGTAGTTAGAGTAAAGGCCAAACGGGTTCAAAGGAAAACTTATTCGATGTTTTGGGACTTGCGAAATCAAAGGCCATACGACATTGTGTAGGGAATGCTTACGCAATAGACCAATGCTTGGCTTGGGGATACTCCGGATTACTTTCGTCAAGCGGAGCGTCGTACAGTTGGGCAGCGTAAGTAACCGCGAGAATGGAGTCCACGAGCGTTAAAAGCAGCAGGGTTCCCAACACAACAGGCGTGAGACGGAGGATTCTTTTCCATTGTTTGCTGGTTGGAGTGAACATCGTGGTGAATTTTGCAGCGGGTGAGAAAGGAGTAATGATTCTAGACCGTTTTTGCATTCAAATGAAATTCAAAGAAATGATGGGAAATGAAGAAAACGAGGACCCTTGGCGTGGAAGAGAGAGAGAGAGAAATTAGGTAAAACCTGGGCAGTGCTCGAGATCACCGTCGTTTCCCAGAGAAACAATCGACACCGCCACCACTTTTTCCTTCACGTATGAAGGACAAAGTAGAGCCTTTGTAAAGAGGCAGTGCTTGGGTGTGAACCTGAAACATTTCCCAAGAGGGTAACGGGAAGCGTGGGTTTTCCGCCAAGACGGAGGCAAATTTGCAGTGTCCAGCGAGCTCCAACCAATAGGCCAAGCTCAACTAACCTGGCCGTACGTCTTTATTTAGATATGACCTGCCGACCGCTGTCCGCAGCAGCGGCTGTCTACATTTCACAAGACACACAGACGCGCTTGATCCCTCGAGATTCAGGCACTAGTCAAGTAATTTTGCAGTCACTAGTCAAATCTCGGATTCACGGGGCGATGACCTGGACATTGCTCGCGGATTAGTTGTGTTGAGAATCTATAAGTACTAGGCCAACACTGTCATGGCTTGACATCTCTCACATTCAAACATCTCTCACAAATCCTTTTCAAAGTACTTGTAGAGCTCTGCTCATACAATCTGCAAAATCTCAACTCATTGCATTTGTTGTCGAAGATGCCGCCAAGTGGCTTCAATCCTTTTATATTTAGCGAACGACCTTGCATGTGTAAATCAGGTAAAGAGACCAGAGTGTGTTGTGGGCTGCACAGAGTAAGTTACGTCTCAGATACACGATCCCGATCAGACCTCTGACAATTATGACCCGCAGACAGCGTACAGGGGGGAGGCTGAAGCGTTGAGAAATATAGGCCCCCCACTTCCTACTGTTAAGTCGTATGGCTCCTTTTTAGCTGCCATAATTACACGTGAGGAACCCGCATGCCCTCATCCCAACGTACGAAGAAATGACGAACGAATCTAACTCCGTCGTAGTATATCTCCAGTATCTGTACCCGGTAGACGCCCCGAACATACAAGTCATCCTCATCAACTTCGAGGACAAAGAGTTCTGTAGTCGCGCTATCGTTGCACGAGACGATGGCCAACTCGGCAGAACTCTCTTCACGGGCACCAAGGGGCACGGTACTCCGGAAGCCTCGGCTGAGGACCTGCTGTTTATGATCATCAAACATGTCGCTCAATTGCAAAACGTTGCTGCACCCAGTAGGGAGGAATTCGATGACAGGGTCAAGATTAATTGGCAGGAAAAGCAGGAACAAAATAGGAGGGAGGAGGAGGCTGAGGCTGCGGCGGGAGAAGGGAATATTAATCAGTCGGCGTGATGAGGAGGGGTATATTTTGGTTAAAGGAGATAGAAAGGTGGCTTTTAGGGAGTATTGATGTAAGCTAGGGAGGATAATGGGTGTGTGTTATTAGAGAGGTGTAAAGATAGTGGGTAGCTGGCAAACACAGCAAATATGAGGCTTTTATCATTCGAACCCCTGAAAGAAAAGACGATAGCATGCTACCAAAGATCCTAATACCATCTCCCCTGAGATTTAGGCCGATAAGATATTTGCAGCACAAATAGTTCTAAGTCCAGGTGTCAATTATTCTGTATATGTAAACGGCCACGTGGAATAATCTTGGGTTTTTTTAGTTCGACAAATGAACGAAGGGAGTTGAGTATCATTGAAAAAGTCAAAGATGAATCGAAAACCTTTCTTCCAAGCGATCTTCATACTTAATTATTGAAGCCTTATCCCAAAGACGCCAAACGATCCTGTGTATTGACATCATAAACCGTCACTATCTCCAGCGGACTGAGCGAGCCACTCCATCTGTGAATGCTATGGTACGGGTTCCGTCGCGTCGTATATCCCAAAGACATTCCGAATATAGGTCAGTCGCTCCATTATCCAAGCTCTTTGTCCGGAGTCTATCACGTTGAGATGGTTTATCAAGCGCAGAGGCCAAAGAAGTGCATACGCTCCAGCAGCTTTTCTTTGCTGGGGACATATCAAATTTCCATTCTGATCAACATCTCCTAGCAGATACGGCACGCTGGAAAGAATTCCATTTACAATTTCGGGCAGGTCCTGAAAGCCTGAGAAACCTTTATCAACGGTATCTGGGAGCGGCGAGTCTTGAGAAACAGTATCTCGCTGTCGCGCCAAACAGCCTTCCAGAGATTTCAACAACATGATGCGCATGCAGCGATACTGATTCCAAAATGATGCCATGAAGGCACTACTATACACATGGATCGGTGTGCCGGGTCCCAAGGCGTGTGAAACATTTAGAGAGGCACAACGGAGTGGATCAATTTGAGTGTAGATGTAAGGACCTGACACGCATCCGCTCCACTGCTTGAGCCTAGCATCCAGTGAGATAATAGCGTCAATTATTGGCTGTAGGTCGATTGCCAATCTGGTGTCGTTGGTTCCTTGCCGTAAAGTCTCATTCACATTTGCAAGGAGATGACATGTTTCGCGGACGAGGCTGCCAAAATTGTTTGCGTCTATGCCCCGACGTGGATCGACAAAGATAAAGTCAGATTCTTTGCTTGATCGAGTTCGTTGCGAGAGATTCTTTATCGTCTTCAAAACATCTATTAGCGAAAGATGTTTCCAGGAACGCTTTCTTCGACACCTACCAGCTGTATATGCGCATTATAATTCAGATGCCTAGAGCTGGTAGACTCGATATGTTCTGTGCGCCGTACGCGAAGAAAATAATTCAGAACATCGGTATGGAGGGACCAGACCCCTCCCCACGAAGGTTTTTCACCACTGATCACCTGTACTGAGCGTCAGAATCCAAAAGATCGTCTAGTGGAAAGGCAATAGTTTGAATACCTCATAAAGACCAGCGCATAGAATCGCTGCAAGTGTGGAGTCCTTCTGAATCTCTTCATAATTACTCAAAGCACTCGCGATGAGCCTGAGGGCCATTCCGTAACGTTGTCTGGCTTGAACGACTAGATGACCCAGGCTTGATCGATGACCCAAAGACATTAACGCAGTAGCCGAGACAGCTTCTTTTAAGGCTGGTGTGCTGTCTTCTTTATCCCACAGATCCGGCAGGATTTGCAAGTGCCCAAAGTCAGTGGTAGCTTCGCTGGACTTGATCACATAGTCATGGAAAAACAAGCACACGGCTTGGTGATTCCAGTCAGGACTCATTGGAGGGGGTATTATTGATGAATTGCGGTGTGAATCAGGGGTACTAGGAACAGGGCGCGTCATTTGACGTTCCTGAACATCATCGCTGAGAATGTTTCGAAAGGCGACGTCGGCGAATTTTGGGTACCCTGAGCATTGTCTTCCATTTCTTACACACCGACGGCAGGACGGGAGAGCTTGATCACACTATGGAGCCCAGGGAAGGCCAAGATTAGCTTTATTGAATGAAACCGAGAGAATAAGTGGAATGGGACCACAACACTGTATCTGACCTTGACCTTGCGAGCTTTGCAAGCTTTACAGCCTTGGCTCGGTCTTCCAGTATTAGGCATCGTGGAGAATAATTCTGATGAATGAGACCGGCTTGAAGATGAAGAGCTATGGCGCGACTCGCGTCGAGTAGACTGAGGAGTATCTGTTGAAAAGGGAGTACTTTGTTTGTTGTTGGTGTAAGTTCCTAGCGTCCGTGCCTCCTTCCGGTGTTGGTACCGGGAACTTGTTCTCGGTTAAGAACGACGTTTTGCCGGTTCGAGACAGCTCCCGTGGTCGAGTGGCAATTAGCACCGCTCTAGTCACGGTCTTACCGGTCATCTCCCAGCGATTGTCTAGCCAACCACTCAATTTGAACAGTGTACAGACTCTGGAATAATCAATCCACTCTCTCTGAATGACTTCAACAGTATCTACTATAGTGCTAGGAGGTGCAAATGAACCTCTCGAAGTGAATTACAAGATACCTTAGACCCTCATATTTGCCCTGGCTATCAAATTGGAGAGGGGAACAAAAACGGACTACTATCTTGCGTTCCGGATTGGAGCCAACAGCTCAATTTCGACCGCTTCAATGTTGATGGGGCATTGCACACATCCATGTTTTGGTCCTTGTCAGAGACGGGATCTCTATTATCGCAAAATTGAGATTCGGCGCCTGTGTCTAAAAATCATTGCTGTAACCGAATATTCGATGATGTAACTTGGTTCATCCGTCGTGTCGACGTGGTGAAATGAATATCTCAACGATGGGAAGGGTACGTACTTCTACACGTGCAGGCGACCTAAAGCCTGTGATCGCCACGACTAGGAATTCGATTCTATGAGAGAGCCAGGCTGCATTTAGAGTTCGTGATCGGGACTCGCATGGTCGTGTAGCCGTTGGATGATATGGATGAATTAGTGCAAAAAGGGGAAGACTGTCGGAAACTCTTGTTGAAGAAGACGACTTGCAAGCGTTGGAAACATGTTCGCACTGCGGACGCAAGTTTGGAAAGTACAAACCTGATGACGCAAACCTAGGGTTCTTTACGTACATCTGGCAAAATATTTCCAAGCTATTCGAGTATGCACATCATTCATTTATCTTGGCGATGATTGATTGTCACATGTTTTACCTTATCCTTTCATGTCACAGTTTTGTTCTAATCTTCGAGAAAACAGAACAGCCAATGGGTATCGCACAAAAATGTTTCGCCCTGCCTTTATCTTTCTCAAGCCTCCTTATCCGATTCTCCCATCGCGCATTGATGCCGGCGGTGGTCTCCCACATAGATACAATCGACATCCTTACACGCGCCCATCCAGAACTCGCAATCATCCTCATCCTCCTCCTGATGGAAAGCAGAATCCATCGTTCGGCTCAGCCTATTGACACGACCGTGTTCGCCTTCGATCTTCATAGGAAGAGTGCTAGATGCCTGCGTTAAGAGTTCGCTCTCGTTGGCTATCGTCGTTGCACAAATCGCGTCCTCTGGCTCGGCAATCTGTTCCCTCAAATCAGTCCCGTCGACGATGTGCTTCACACGCACGTAATCACAGGTGGCACCACCGGTGATGGAGAGATTCACAAATCCTCCTCTAGGGTGCGTCCAGGTCTCGTCGGTTTGAACTATCATGCATTCAGTGGTTGGCGGGGGTGACATGAAGATGCTCGAGGCTGCTGTATCCACGTACTGGCGGCGGCATATCGTGCATTGCCAGAGCATGAGGGCACTCTTGCCATTTGGCGACCGAGGAGTTGAGGACGTGTAAAGCTCGATACGTCGGGTGCTGCTTACTGGATTCGAGGAAGAACTGAGGTCTGCAGCGGCGACCTTGGATGCCTGGTTGCCCATGATGATCGTTTGCTTTTAGCGGGACTTCGTGGCTTGTTGGAGAATTGGAATGGGTAAAAGAGAGAAGAGCACCTTTTGTGAAAATGCTTAAATATCCAGGTAGAAGTTACAAAGGCCATGATGACACAGCAGCAACGAATAATTGAATTGCATTGTTGTGGGCAAACAGGCCAGTGTATCGCCTTGTACAGTGATAAATGACGAGTCTATTGTCCTCTCGGAACAAGGAAGAACAGAATGACCGTATGCAGAACAAGGAAAATGATGCGTTTCGCCGGTCACAATGGGAGTCCGCTTTGTTTTCCTTGAGGCAATGCATAAGAGAACGCATCATCACTCCATTATTCCTTATACTGAAAGAATACTCCTTTCTGCTTCTTAGCAGCTACACTTTACTGGAAGCTGTCATGAATGACAGGGTAACACAAATGGAAGCAACGCAAACCGCAATCATGATCTGTGGCTTCTGGATTGTCGTCGTCGTTGTCCTGGTTGATGTCATGGACCCTTTACCGATGTACCAATCGATGTCGGTAGTGTGTACCGGTCTCGAAATCCTGGAGAAAGATCCTGGGAACAGTTGACACTAAGGAGACGATGTAGCTCGTGAAAAGTAAGAAAGGGTTGGCTATTTTCATAATGCATTGAAAGAGACGATGGAATGTCCGATACCTCGAAACTAAGGCTGGAGTCCACGGTCAGTCTAGAGGCCCCTTTCCACCAGCACAGCCTTTAACGTCTTTTGAAACCGGTGCACGTTCTTCGAGTCTAGCAACGTATAGTGCGCGCTGTAAACCTCGTGAAAGCGTGGGTCCTCTCGCGAGCAATCCTTCCAAGGTCTCAGATGCTCCTCCAACCAGTGCTACAGTAGAACACGTCACTGTTTGCCCCTGATCCGCATGGAAGGCATATCTGTCCAATACGCTGTTTTCCCTCGTGACTCTTGTTTCCTCCCATCTCAGAAAGTGGCAATGTCGCCATGTTTTAGGAAACGGTTCATTCCTAGAATTTGTAGTCGCGGCCCGAGCGCCTCAACCTCCCCAATACCAGTCATGGAGGCGCCATTGAATTATTCACTGATGGCAATCTCGCATTTGGTCAGAGCAACTTTGATCTACTTTTAGAGATTCATTGGCACCTTTAAAGATGAAGCAGCTGTCTTCGTTCTCGAAGGTTTATATAAGAAAAAGGCACGGGGCAGCCCTCCGTTCTCCTAAGACACCCATAATTGTCGAACCCGTGTATTCAAATATCACTTTTACACATAACAACGGTAGCCCTCATCGGAGGAGACTTCTCATTCGGATTCGTGTATCCGCAGAAACAGGTCAAGCTGTAGCAATTTCATTTGTATGTATCCAATAAGTGTCTCGCCACCGCAAATTCGCCCGTAAACATTCATCTGATAACCACGTCGAGACTAGCCCAGCTTGACAGTGATATACGCGTATCGAGAAGTGTGTACACGTATGAGATTACCTCTGGGTAGGCATATATTCTCAGAAACCCCCATCATTTGCCATTTCAGACAGATCATGGCTGTGAACATTGTTGAGCTCTGACTAGGTTTTCCATAACCAAAAGAAGGCAGGATATTGCCTCTGAACCCGCTCACTGCACTCCTTATTCGAGTCTCTTCTCTATGGCATTTTCGACGTTGGGGCTTGCAGCCATTGTTACAATCCTATGTGCAATGCTGCTGATCCTATACTGACTCGATGTCAGCCTGCTTTCCAAGTTCCCTGGTAGGAAGTTCGCAATCTCGACGATGTGATATGAATTCTACTATCAGGTGATCTGACGGGGTCAGTACCCTTGGGTGACCCAGAGGATGCACGAGGAATATGATCACGCTTTTCGTTCGAAGGCGGAATATACGTTAACCTTGTACAAGAACTAGTATCAGGATCAACACGCACCAGTTGCATGTCAACGACCCGGCCATCTAGTATGAGACCATACCTGTAAGTCATTGGACAAGTATGATTGGCATACAGAGCAAATCGGACACCCCTGTTCCTCTGCCAATACTATCGAGGACGATCTGCATAGGTCGCGCACCTCCTCCATCGCTCCCTACTTCTCTCGCGGCAACATCCTCCGCCTTGAGCAATAATTCGTGTAAGAGACTCTGCATAAGCTGTGTACGAGAATGGATGAATTCCGGACTTTGGGGCTGCCAATGCCGCTAGGTGTGGCTTATGGAGCCTTCACGACGGACGTCTTCTCGCCGACAAGCCGAATTTGCGAGAGTTGATCAAGGAGTTCCTCC
Organism: Evernia prunastri; assembly: GCA_003184365.1. Taxonomy (NCBI): domain Eukaryota; kingdom Fungi; phylum Ascomycota; class Lecanoromycetes; order Lecanorales; family Parmeliaceae; genus Evernia; species Evernia prunastri. The sequence goes on along the minus strand of NKYR01000224.1, from coordinate 13,898 downwards.
ATAACGTAGGTATAGTGTATATGATCTCCTGCTTTCCGTGGTGTTGGAATGTCGTCAAGAAGCTGCCAATGCGGGTCCGGTCGCTTTTGACGCCTGTGGCGTCTCAGATAATACAATTCCAGCAAGTCAGTGTGCCCGTCCACCGAGTAAATCCTGGTATTCAATCTAAACAGGTAGTCGAGCAAAAAGTCGCTAGAGCGAGTCTTGCTGGATCTCAGACCGAAGCTAAACCAGACTCCATCTCAACCGTCTTTTCCGAAATGGCGCACAACGAGAAAGTGCGCGCAGATTCAACAAGCCTGAATCCTCTCGGACAGAGGTGTCTTATTAATCACCCTCTCCGTCATCGTCTTCCACGTCCTCAAAACCCCGAAGATTCTCGAAATTCCCAAAGCCGAATTAGCTGCCACAATTTCCAACCACGGCGTCATCTCTCGATGGCGGAATCTCGAACCTCCTTCGCGCCGTCATCAAAGTGAGCCTCCGCATGCCTCGCCTCTTCCCCGACGCGCCAAAGGTACAATGACTTGATCATCTGTCTCCATGAACAACATCGATATGCACAAAGATCCTTCCGTCTTTATCAACCACGAGACATTCAATCTCGAAAGCTGGCCTCGGCCCGATAGCGCCGTGCTACAGAAAAGCTGGCCACGTCCTGCCGTGGTACTAGAGCCCGCGTCGCGATGAACTTGGCGTACGCGGAGATGTATATCACCCTAGCTACACTGTTCCGCGGGTATGACATGGAGCTTTATCAGACGGTCAAAGTAGATGTGGAGGTGGCGCATGAGTCTCATATTCCGCAGGTAAGAAAGGGTCAGAAGGGCGTGAGGGTGTTTGTAAAGTGAGGGAGGGCAAGGACATAGCGCTTCGGTGTTGAGACTGCGGAGACATGCTATGATGGTGTCGTTGGTATGTGGACCGAATGGGGTTGCATCGACCTAGAACAAATTACAAAGGACAAGTCTTGCCGAGTAGAAGGAGCTGTTGTAAAATGTCGATATCCGTCATGGACTGCAATGACTACGGTTGAACCTCGAGGTTTGTGGGCCTGCTTATGTGGACAATGCTGCAACATGTCGATTCAGATAGCCAAGAAATTCTATACCCAGAACTGAACACGAGTACAAGGAAGGCATCGAGCAACTGCCTTTGCATGACTGTCCTAGAATGCGACTCGTCTGAGCCCTTTCGTGCCCAGAGCTCGTCACGAACGCGATGCAAAACACGGAAAAAACATATCTTCTCTCCTACCATCTATGTTGCAAAATACCACTCTTCTTGACTGGCTGAACCTCTTTGATACTGCACCAACACGACTAGACCCGAGCAATAATCAGATTTTTATTGTCAATCATGAAATATGGGCCTTACCATGGCTCGTGTATGCTCTAATTGCCATGGGCCAAGGTCGACTTGACCCGGAACCTTATTGATATCCAAACACCAAGCACAAAGGCATAAGCGATCATCCTAAAGCTGGGCAGAGTTTGAAGCTCACGAGGTGCGAGCGATGCTCGAGGCGAGAAATAGTCCATTCCGTGTGTAGCTGAGGCATGCCAGGAGACCAAACACCCTATACAACGGTGCGTATTATGCCATTACTAAACACCTAGATGAAGAAAATGACATTATCGCAGTGCAGATGTCAAGAGCAATGACCTTGCTAGGCGCTGTGCAGCTGGTTCAATCACTGATGCGGTGCCTGCGGTATGTGACCCAGGGACTGTCCTTTGCGACTCCTGGAAATTGTCACAAAGAATAGTGCGGGGCTGGTAGAGCAGGAGAGGGGAAGGTTGCGTTATGCCTGACTTGATTTTGACAATAGAAGTAAAGTTGCACGAATGAAAGCATCAGGCATTGAAGCGAAGATTGGTATGAATCTAATAATGCCGGTGCGCTTAAGGGAGATCTAAGCTTCTGAGAAGGGCTGGTCGCATCAAAGGCGACAGAGAGCGGGACGCTGGTTCGAGTAACCCCGGAAGACAAGCATCGGCCAGTTTGCGCCCATACACCTGACGATTCCCCTGTTGGGTGGCTGATTTTAGGGAAGCTATAGCTTATAAGAGCAGCTAAGCCCAACCTTTGCGGTTTGAACATATCTTTATTTTTTCTCGGGCTTGCCTGTCTTCGATCCACATTGTCAACGCCTCGGGGAGCAACACGCTTGGTGCCTTTCTCGGATTGCATACCTGCCAACTGCACCTTCGTAATACCCAGGCATCTAGTCCGTTCTGCTTAGCTAGTGTACTGCCAGACATAGAGACGGTTCCGAGAGAACTGTCTGTGGTCATTCTCGAGACATAGCCTAGGATACCAAGCGTCTTTGCCACTTATGGTGGGAGATTGGCTGCTCGCCGCAAGCGTTGAAAATAATAGTGATGAATATCAAAGGACTAGCATACTAGTCGCTTGCAAGACACTGTGTTCGATCTAGAGCAAAGCGGGTTTTCACCGTGATATTGGCCGATGACACAAACCCACCCTCAAGCGAACTCGCTCTAGATTCTCGCTGGGGAATCCAGGCCTAAGTCGATAGGGCATGCAAAGGCCTCCCAAACGGTTGTGGTGCGAGTGATTGACCTTTCGACAAAGGGCTTGCACGAGACCGGGGCCGTTTGACGCCCTTCTGCAACCGACGCACGTGAATAAACCTTGAAATGGACCATTGCTGGCGATATCTTGAAACGTAGATGAGCATTGCTGCACTTGTCTATTCCAGTATATGGCTCTCCCGGGTGTTTGGCTCTATCAATGCCTTCGACGATCTCTTGATTAGCTACAAGGACGTTTGCACCGACCATGATAAGCAGAAGCTGCATCGAGAACAACAATGTTCTGTTGATTCATGGCATGACCCATGGAGGGGCGTCCACGCATTTTTAAAGATGCGAGATGAAGCCAAAGAAGTTCAACCTTTCGGACAGGTGGCCAAGATTTTGTCATAACTGAAAAATATGAAGACATGGCACAAAAATGTAGAAATGATCTATAGCTAAATCAGATTTCTTAGTCGCTAGCACGCCTGCATTCATGAGAGCGCTGCCAGCGCCGAGAGAGACCAAGACTTGATCGGATTTTTCATCGACTGAGATTCAGAACCTGTCCGACGGTCCCGCCGAGAACGAAGCTTCATCGAGGCGGTTGTGCAGACATTTTTCCATATATCCACCAGTGAGATCAAAAACACTTTTGGATCTAAATATGCCAGAGCCCTCTGAAATGATAAGTGCAGTTGGACCAAAATTCAGACTGGTCCGGGTCCTAAGATCGCCAACAACAGCAGCGAATCTGATTAATTCAAGAATAGACTATGGGCAAGCTTTAAGCGCCATTGAGCTGCTTAATGAGCTGCGCAGAAGCAGGGGCTCTTCTCTGAAGCGAAAGACATTGTTTCTGAGAAAATTCACCAACGTGTGGATGGTAGTATTCTCTTTAAAATACGTGCAGTACACCGACGTCACCCAGTGCTTCATTTTCGAGTGAGTCATGTAAGGCATTAGAGTCTGGGGATGCGTGTTCTCCGCGCTGGGCAAGCACCACTGTTTCACTTCGGTACTGGCAGGCTCAGATCATCATACGCTGATTCACGAAGAATCAGTGGCAGAACACCGTGTACTGCCCACCCTCGCTCGTCGCTCGGTCTTGCAATTGATGGCAGGCTAAACCAAAATACGGGGTTGAGCGTTCGTCTTCCGCAGTGGAACAGACTGAAGGTATAGCCATGGGTGAGCACTTACTGGAGTGGTAGCCGGAAGAGTGGTCTCTATCAGAGCTGCCAGCTTGTGCACTCTGGCTGACCGTGAAGAGAGGGCATAAAAGAAAGGGTGTGCAGAAAGGGCGTTATATTGTTTGAGAGATGCCTATACCTGCAGATTGAACGAGACCTCAGCGTTGCGAGTTCTATCAACTCCAAGTACAGCGCAGAAATAGCATTTAAGGTGTGTCGATCTTTGAAATGGCCGCGTCGAATCAGAATTTTGGATGAGATGTACATTTATTGGCTCGTGGCTGGTGTGTTCAGACTTTGGTGGGATTCACCTAGACCTTGACTACTCTAAGTCAGAAGACACTTGACCCTGTCTGATAGTATTGTATAAAAAGGTATTGATGTAAGAGCGTCTGCTGCTTGGCAACGGTCTCAGTCGTATTGATACTCCTATCGCGGCTTCAATTTTTTTTGGGGGGCGGGGCCGTGCCAAGACATTGTTCTAGAAGATAATCTTACTTTCTCGCCGCAGTGTGCATCTTTAAACATCCTTAGCGGAGCGGGCGTCGGTCAGTCTAGTCGTATCGATTTACTAGTTCACGGTTAGAATTATGCGAGCGTGGGGCAATCCGGTAGAGTACTTAGGTTGATACCAATAATGATAAGGATACTTTAATCATCCTTCCTCGGCTTTCAAAGAATACTCTTGATAAGATATAAGTAAGATATATCTAAGTCAGTTTATAGGATGGATGATCATGTAGCTTCGGAGGTGCAATACGAAGAAATAAATTCAAAGGCCACAATAGGTAGACGGAGCCGAGGCACATGTCGATTATTACATTACATCGATAACTATATCCGCTCCGCCGGGATGGATCAAGGTAAGACGGCCGATGGCGGATCCTCGTACCTAATTAGAATATATGTATGCACGCATCTCATGTCGCGTGAGCATGAAAGAGAGCAGAAATGCAAAGATGAAAGAGATACCCGTGCGGACAGAAAATATAAATACCTAGGTACATGGAGTAGAGCATGATAAGCGTAAATTGTTAAGAAAAGAAGGACGAGTATTAATTGGATAGGAGGATGAAGAGGCGTGAGTTTGTGCATAAGTTGGTAACGGGCGATAGCGCGATGCGGAAGGTGCTTGTCATTCCTCGGTTAAAGCTTTTTACTACGGAGTAAGAGAAATCCAATCATCCTTTCCACTAATCTTCACTAACCTAATCTTTGACCAGCTTCCTTTCCGCATATGCCAAGACCACACCAACCCTGCACCAAGCTCGTGTCCGGGCGAGGCGGCGATCAAACCCCTCTGCCCGATAAACCTCTGTGACTGGTGGGAGAATTCGGACTCCCCCGCCTCCCTGCCAATCAGTCCTCTCCCAGATCGACATTACCACCCCTCTTGCAGTGGCACCACATGTTATTGCATTGCAGCTGGAACCCTGCATTAAATACCCCTCCCCTTCCCTCCTTTCACTTCTCCCCCTCTCCTCTCCTTCATTCTCAATCCCTTCTTTTAGCGTCTGCGACAATCATCCTTCCACAATCATGACGAGTGGCCCTATTGGACTCGACCTGGCTGAGGTGGCCAAGGCCAATGCGCCTCAAGTGCAAGACGTTCCTGCCGCACCGGGACTCATCAATGAGAAGAACGAGAAGACCCTCTTCATCGACGAGCCCGCTTACACATCCGACGACTCCATCAGAGGTCCCGATGGCGAAGAGTATCCCACCGCCGACGAAGTCGAGACACTGCGCCGTGTCTGCGGTACCGTTCCATGGAGCGCTTATACCATTGCTTTTGTCGAACTTTGCGAGCGATTCTCTTATTATGGGACCACGGTAGTCTGTAAGTCGTGCGCAGCGTCTAGCTTCATCCACAATGTTAGCCATCACCGAAGACTGAGTAAAAATCTTAGTCGTCAATTTCATCCAGAACCCTCTCCCCGATGGATCAACCACTGGTTCGTCCGGGACCGATGGACAGTCCGGTGCTTTGGGCTTGGGTCAGCGAGCATCCACCGGCTTGACCACTTTCAACTCCATGTGGGCCTATTTCATGCCCCTAGTCGGTGCATACATGGCCGACCAGTACTGGGGGCGGTACAAGACCATCCAGATCTCCATTTTCATCGCGATCCTCGGTCACATCATTCTCATCATCTCCACTATCCCCTCGGTCATCGCCCACCCGAATGGATCCATCGCCGCGTTCGCCATTGGTCTGGTCATCTTCGGTATCGGCGTCGGAGGATTCAAACCCAACATTTCTCCACTCATTGCCGAGCAGTACGAATCGAAGCACCCAAAACAATACATCAAGATCCAGAAAAGCGGTGAACGGACTATTGTCGATCCAACAATGACCATCTCGCGAATTTACATGTATTTCTATCTCATGATCAACGTGGGCGCTTTGGTCGGCCAGATCGGCATGGTTTATGCAGAGAAATACGTTGGGTATTGGTTGTCATTTGTCCTGCCAACTTCTTTGTTCCTTTGTTGCCCAACCATCATGTTTCTCATGCGCAACAAATACGCCAAGCGAGCACCGACTGGCTCCGTACTCGCCAAAGCTCTTCAGCTTTGGGGGTTTGCCATGAAGGGTCGCTGGTCTCTCAATCCCGTCACAACGTAAGTGATCGATGTTTTCCACAGAATTGTTGTCGATAGCTAAGCTGACCGGTTTCCTTACCACAGTGTCAAGAACATGCGCTCAGACGACTTTTGGGAATCCGTGAAGCCAAGTCGTCTAGGGTCGAACAAACCTGCTTGGATGACCTTTGATGATATCTGGGTCGATGAAGTCCGACGAGGACTCAAAGCCTGCACTGTCTTCCTCTGGTACCCGGTATGGTGGCTCGCTTACAACCAAATGACCAACAACCTAGTCTCTCAAGCCGCAACCATGGAACTCCACGGTGCTCCTAACGATCTCATCAACAACATTGACCCAATCGCTCTCATCATCTTCATCCCCATCTGTGATCTCTTCATCTACCCCGGCCTCGAACGCATAGGCATTCGCTTCACGCCGTTGAAGAAAATCGCTTGGGGCTTCGTCACCTCTGCTCTTTCCATGATCGCAGCATGTGTAACCCAGTACTACATTTACAAACTCGGTCCTTGCGGTAAATATCCCTCGGACCCGGACTGCTCCGGTCCCGCTCCCATCAACGTCTGGGTTCAAACGATTCCTTACCTCCTCATCGCCTTCTCCGAGATCTTCGCCTCCATCACCGGTCTCGAGTACGCATTCACCAAAGCACCAAAGAACATGCGCTCCTTCGTCACGGCGGTATTTTTGTTCATGAGCGCCATTTCGTACGCCATTGGGGAAGCATTCGTCTCCCTCTCCGCCGACCCTCTCCTGGTTTGGAACTACATGATCATCTCGATCTTGGCCGCAGTCGGTGGAATCGGCTTCTGGGCCGCACACCGCAAGTTAGATGCGGATGAGGATAAGATGAACTTCATCCCCGAGAGTTCTTTCAAGGGTCGGCAGATGAGTTATGGTGGTCAGGCTGCTGGGGAGGCGTAAACCGGGCCGTGACCTCCCGCAGTAGTAGTGTATACGATAATCTAGCGCTTGAAGACAGGCAGCTCCCCTGTTTTTCTCCCTGCGCTTCACTGCGAGCTCTAATGCGTTGACAAAGTAAGTGCGTTCTAGGATTGATTGAAACGTCCGTTGTATAGCGCAAGAACGGGGGGAGATACCATAATTCCTTGTGCGAGAAGACGAAAGGCTCTTGTGGTGAATGAACCTCATTGTACATATTGATATTAGATTCTTTCATCACTCTGTTCTTCCACTGGCGAGATTCTCCCTATCTTTATCTGCTATAAGTCGCTCGCCTTTCGCAACAGCAGGTCTTGGGATTAGTCGGTCGCCTCTCATATCGCAGTTCGTTACTGTTCTCACGCATGCACACGGTGAGGCTACTCATAGCTTGGGCTTCGTCGCGTAATATGGTGTGACATGGCCTGCAGTACACAGACAATGTCGTCTCACAGACAATTGTCTCTTCGGTTGGTTATTCTAGCGTGCTTGGTCACACCTTTCGAGTTGCGCGGAGGGGCAGACGACGAGTAAGACTGTACTGCAAATCGATGTTACGTTGCTTCGTTTGAGTATAGCGTTTGCGTTAGCGATAAATGCATTTCCATCAATCATCTCCGTGTTTGTGCTGTAGACTTGAAATGCTCAGGAAATACCTCGAAAGCGTTCATCGGAGACTTCAAGAGTCAAGCTTACTTGACCTCCTTGCATATGTATACATCTTCATTGCTACACCGAGGATCGTGGTGACGTGAAGAAGCACATCCATAAGTATTGAGCTATTCCCGAAGTTCGTTCCTGCAGTGACTTCGGAAATTGAAATTTTGACGCTGGCCAAGGCTTCGGTTCCATCATCAGTGATGCTTATAGTTTGCACTGCCTGATACATGCTTGAGTAAGTCATCACCTTCGGGAAGAGTTTCTCGTAGATTGCCTTTGTGCGGAAAACTTCGGGGGAGTCTGAGCTTTTGATGCGCGCCATGTCTTTCTCGACTTGGGCGTAAGGGCAGGAAAGCTTTCGCTATGTGGTAGCTTTCGATTGACACCTCCTCAACCCGCGGCGTTGCTGCATAACCGGGTTGGGATCTGCGTGTATTCAGGATGACACAATAGAAAGCTCTTAAATCGTGTAGACGCTGTTGCGGAGTCTCAAACCCGGGGCTAGCTTCCCTGAAGAGGTATATGTAGAACACTCAGTGCTAAGAGAGCCCCCAGGTTTTTCCAGCTGGACTTGGAGGGAAGTGAGGCTACAGATAGGTGCGAACGGGTGGGAAAGGATGCTATGATTCTGAAAAGGATGGAAAGGAATGAAGAGCCTAACACTGATGGAAAAATTGCTATGCTATGCGATCGATATAAGATCAAGGTTTGGCCCTGAACCGGGATCGGCCCCGCGCCATCTTGTTAGTGAGACAACCGTTCTGCACTTTCAATCCGCCGCCCGTGCTGTTCATATCGATGAACAAGCTCTAAACCTATCTGCTGCCGCGGCGCCGGCTGGAAAAGAGAAGAATGCAGGACCTCTAAGTAGCCTCCGGAAGTTGAACGTGCCCAGCACCAATGCGAGCTTACTTGTTTGGACACTGCCGTCGTCCTTTAACACTGCAAAGGGTGAGTATCCCTCATCTACCTCAAGTGAAAGCGCCCCTGTAACCTTCGCAAGGTCTTTCGATCGCCCAAACCTTTCTCAGTACTCACAACGTCTCGTTCGGTTCCAGCCATACCCTCGGAATCAAGGTCTCCGGGCGATCTTACGTACGAGTGGCAAGAAGACGTCGAAGACCTTGAAGGATATCATCGAGGAGGCTATCATCCGGTACATATTCAGGATGAATACTCTGGCGGTCGTTATCAGATTGTGCACAAACTTGGCTTTGGCAGCTACTCTACTGTTTGGCTTGCAAAAGATCGGCACATGAGCCGCTACGTGGCCATCAAGATAATCGTAGCGGAGGCTTCAGGATCAAGTCTAGAAGGTCAGATTCTCCGACGGCTGAACGAAAGCCAATCAGCTATTCCGGGAAGAAGCCATGTCAGCTCAATCTCGGATGAATTCTGCATCAACGGTTCTAACGGGCGCCATCTTTGTCTCGACAAGACCTGAATGTCAGAAACCTACTTCTACGATTGCCACATATAGACTCTTTATCTATCGACGAAATCTATCAGCGCTTCGGACAGCCTCTGATAACTCCAATAGCAAGGACCGACGGCGCCATTCTAGGCCCCGAAGTTCCTTCCTACACTGTGAAGCCTGCCGAGCTCGTGACGCCTAGTGACGTGATATGTAATCCGCACGTCCTGATCTCTGATTTCGGCGAAGCTTGGCTTCAGCGAGCTGAATCTCGGCACGAGCTTTCGACTCCGGTCTTACTTCTCCCTCCTGAAGCTAGCTTTTCAAAGAATTCGATAGGAAGCTCAGCGGACGTCTGGACTCTCGGCTGTTCTCTTTATGAGATTCTTGGCGAGCGGCCGCTCTTTGAGGGTTTTATGCCGGACAAAGATGACGTTATCGCCGAGATGGTTAGCTGCTTGGGTATTCTCCCTGAGTACTGGTGGAAGTCGTGGCTAGCGAGGGCCGATTTCTTTCATTGGGATGGCGCTTGGAGAACAGATATGGAACGCTGCCATGATCCGAAGTCGAGACCTCTGCTTCTGCGGATACAACAGATGGGAAGAGAGGACGACGCAATTTTTTCACCGGACGAATCCGTAGCGCTGGAGAAGATGCTAAGGTCTATGCTTGAGTACAACCCCTCAAAGCGAGCGACCATCGAAGATGTTATCAACTCGGACTGGTTTACTCGATTTGGGCGTCCCGCTTTACATGTTTGACCTAGACAGTTCAACAAGTTCAGCAAGAAAATATCTTATACATTTCGAGCTTATAGAATACAATCTATAATGGCTTTATCTAATATTATAAACGGGATAATACGTAACAAGACGTAAGGTGACTTACAATTTGCATTGCCGGAGACTCTCTGGAGGAGCTGTACGGAGTAGGGCTGTGGTTATTACTCGACTGCCACCAGCCGAGTCATGAAGCAAGATGAGTCAGCTGTAAACTACACTTGCCCTATTTCTGTCGGCACCTCCGACAGTAAACAATGCAACCCTTCGAGCGGCTAAGTCGAAAAATCAAAATCCTTCACGGCTCGAGATTCTTTGTTTCTACAACATAATTCGGTGTAATTTCGTAACGTACGCCACAGCGCCCCTACCTTGCAGCACTCAAAGCTTACGTTGGATTCGCATTGCCCCACGGACCCGAGTTTCAGAGTAGGCGGCGAAGTAAAATGATAAGCAAACGGATTGTCATTCTTATTCAAATTTCATCGCAACTCAATCTTACAGCCGTAAGGATGAAACATCTCGTATCTTGTCGCTCGAGACGAGATGGCTGCATTTCATAATCCTTTAGAGCGCGTGGAAATCTATCGCTTACTACCGTACTTTAAGAACTAAAAATCCTCTTCTAACACTTGTGCTCTACGACTACGACCGTTTTATCTTTTTATTGTTTTAAGTCGCTTTATAAATTAACTTCCCGCTTCTTACAGACTCTCACCATAGTTAGATCGCAACTCTTCTCGTGAGTCTTATCACTCAATTTATTAAACCCTTGTATCACGACATCAGCCCCCTAGAATGTCGCCCGAAGCCATTGTCGCTCTCGCTGTCCTCGGTCTTTTCCTCGTTACTCTGATTATTCTAGCCCCCGCCGTCTGCGTGCTCATTTTCTACGGGAAACTGTCGCCCTGGATCATTCCTTTGGTGGTCGGAGCGGATATTCTCATCACCGTGGCTAGTCTTGGCTTGTTTACTCCAGGCGCCTCATTCTCGCCTTCGCTTTGATGGCCGTCGGAACCTTTTCTTCCCGGGAAGGTGGAAGTGCTTTCCCTGGGTGCTGGTGGTACCCAAAGGACGAGATTTCAACTCTTGAGCGAGAGTGTTGCCAAAACACCTTCCAGCAAGGTATGTTCCTGGGTTTCTTGGCTTTCGGGATCCCCTCTGATACGAGAACGACTTTAGTACACATTCCTGCGGTATGGGAAACGGTGTAAGAGCGACAGACATTATGCGCCTTCGCTTACAGATATCCGAATATGATTTCGAACAAAGATGCGAAAGCAAGAGGACAATGATATCACAAAATAGCTTATCAGTCAATACTCCTTTTTGCAGAACCCTTGGCGAAGGCTTCAACTTCGTACCTCGGCCGGCAAACTCTTGGTGGGCCATGTACCCAATGCAAGCAGTGGACCAGATATCACAGTGTAGACATAGAATGTTCAAATTTGAGGCCAGTATAGTCCATTTGTCCACTAGCTTGGTGTAGCTTTTTTGTAAACCCTCTAAGTCCTCCACGTCGCCGTCGCCATGCCTCCGCCCATATTCTGCTGAGCTTCAATGTGGTTATGCTGCTATACTACTATATCAAATCTTCAATATAATAATTCTATGCTCTGCTGTCATGTTGCCCTTAAATATAGTGATTTCATATTATCTTCAACGTAGTGTTTAGCTTCAATATAGTGGTTTCATATTGTGCTTTAATGTAGTAATTCCATACTATCATTTAATGCAGTGCTCCTCTTCTCTCTATCAAGTGCATCAATTATCATCGTGTAGCGCTCCGCCTAACCAATATTTTCGCCCCTCACCCACCCATTCGAACAACAATCTTGAGATCCATATACCTAAGTAGTTTATATAGATATTCCATTTTTTAATCACGAAATCGACTCCCCTCAACGCGCTTCTCTTGCCCTTCTTACAGCATTGCTATATTCCACCATCTACCCTTTATAAACTTAAGCTTGTTAAAGAATACTTCTCAGCCGGAGAGCGGCGCTTCAAACAGGTCTCTTCTAACAAGTAACAAAGCGCGCCGAAAATTGATCGGACTGCTTACAGCGAGCCTCGTTTCTGGATGAGGAGCCGATGCGAGGGGTTAGGACAGCCATTCTGGCGCTGGCAAGGTCGAGGGCAGCAGGGCTCTTTGGGCTTGGGGCGAATGGGGTAGACTGTTTGAATGAAAGAAAGTTTGGAATTGATGGGAATGTTTCGGATGTTTGTGGAATTGTTTTGGATGCATGTACCCGTACCAGAACCCATTATGCCAGGACCTCAGATTTCCGACCACTGTCGCGTTGTACTCGTCTCATCTGAGCATATGTTGCTTGATCTATTGGTGTCCTCGTTCCATCATGGAACCCACTTCTGAACGACACGAACGCTTGATGGCCAAGTGAAACACGCATGCATTTCATGATGCCGATGATGAAGGAACACATCATAGCAGAGATGCAAGCATCTTTGCACCCGCTTGAGGAGACTCTGACATCGTGATATCATGAGGTCAAGATCGAAAAAAGGATAGCGCTGAGTGGTCTTGGCTTAGGTTCTCAGCCTTTCGGGGTGAGTGGGGCTGTGTATCTGCGAACACTCACATGACGTCGTTTCTGCCTAGACGCAGCCTTGCTATCCCCCATTTCTTTAAAGAACTCGAGGTGCGCACCAAGTTCGGACACCCTTGCATCAATAGCGGCTGCGAACGTTACATCAAGACATCTCATATCAGCTCTGATCTTGATCATCCTGTCGTCATCGTTGACATGGCTGGATGATCTGGGCCTAGGGTTCTACTTTTCACTAGTGCCTAATACCTTAAGAGAGTACCTAGTGTATCTAAGGCTTCCTCATCATGAAAGCGTTTTTGGAACGTTCGCACCAGCCGATCAGGGGTGACCGGAAACACCCTAAGCATAGTGCATCATCTGCGATTACTTCTCGCCGTAGGCGGGATTCACCTCTTGACCTAGGCCCGTATAGATATACGGCTATAGACATAGAGGCTTCCGAAATCCGGCTGATGACCATTCTTCCCGATGTCTTCGGGTCCGAAGTACGCGTTACCATCCAGAATCATGTGCTTACCGAGAGCCAAACTCCAGTGTACGAGGCTCTGTCTTATGCTTGGGGCTCGAACGAAAAGTCTGTCAAGATTCGCATCGAGGAAAGCGACGGAAACCGTACACTCGCCGTGACTTCGAACCTCATGGAAGCCTTGCAGTATCTACGGTATGAAGACAGGCCCCGCGTTCTGTGGATAGATGCCATTTGTGTGGACCAGCAGGATGTTCCGGAGCGCGGTCATCAAGTCTCTCGAATGGCGGATATTTATCGTTCGGCGAGCCCGGTCCTTATCTGGCTAGGTCCCGAGTTTGCTTCAAGCGATGTGGCCATGCGTGCATTGAGTGCTCTAGGCTCTAGTGTGAGAGTAGATTGGGGATCATCACAGCTTATTCCACTGTCGGGTAACTCCCAACCTGTCTGGAATGCGATGCCATTATCATTCAGGAGATCAAAATCTGTCCTACGATCCATAGAGAAGCTGCTAGACAGACTTTGGTTCAAGCGACTCTGGATATGGCAAGAGGTTCGCTTTGCGAAGCCCAATGCTCCGGACGGTCCGTCCAGGAGGCCTAAACCGTCTGTAGGGTTAGGGTTAGGGTTAGGGTTAGGGTTAGGGTTAGGGTTAGGGTTAGGGTTAGGGTTAGGGTTAGGGTTAGGGTTAGGGCTAGGGTTAGGGTTAGGGTTAGGGTTAGG
>NKYR01000223.1:2785-33788 GCA_003184365.1 Evernia prunastri | reverse complement strand
GATCTTTTTCCTTTGAGAACCTGATCCTTCTTCCTCATCCTGACAGGTAGGCCTAGGAGGTGCTTGGTTCTTATCTGGCGGTAGAGGTAGCTCTTGGGGAAGGCTAGGCAAGTCCTTAAGATCTGTGGGTCTGGCACCGTCGTGGCTGCAACGACCAGGCCAGAAAAGTAGCTTATCCCGNCCGTACTTTCCTTATGGCCGTCAATGGAAAGATGTGGATAAATTGCCTGCGTGATAGGGTTCTTTGCCAACTTGCCATCATATCCCTTCAACGGTCTAGGTGCAACAGGCCTCACTGCTATATCTAGTGCTTGGCAGACTTCTAAGGCGTACTCGGCGTCAATAACACAATATGCTCCGGTGCATCCGGAGNCTGAACTCTCAACACCTTTTCCTCGTGCCATGTTGTCACTGTCTAGCACACTCGTTTCTTATCCGTTTGAGGTGCCACGAAGACTGGTAATGCTTTGAATGGTGTTCTTTTGAATGGTAACAGCTTGATGGGGTGGTTTCTTGACTGCTTAAGGAAGAACGTCCAGGCGGAGTTGGATGCGGAGCGGAGAAAGAAGTCTTTGTTCTTTAATGAAGTTTGTTCTTTTTGTTAGGGGGGTTGTTTGCACGAATGCTGGGGTGCTTGCACGTATGCAGCAGTACCTCCTCGTAAGGGGTTTTCCTTGTGGTCAACAAGTCCTAGCCACGAATGGTTCGTTTTGCCTGTAGGTAGGCCACACCCGGATGCCCAATGATCTGACGTCGAAACGTCTTCACAACGGTCCCGATGACAATTTTCTTTTACTGTTCGCTTGTCAGTACGAACGGAAGGGTGGATGATCTAGTTGTAGTGTCAGAACCGTGCCCAGAGTCAAGTCTAATGGGGGTAAATTGAATAAGACAACTAGATAAAGAGCGAATATGTACACAGGAGAAGAGCGCTTAAATACTAGGAAGAATCCCCGCTAGCCTATGTGATAATGAGAATGTGTCAATGACCAATAAATACTCTATGTGCCTGACACATAGCCATAAACACTCCCTTTGTACCTGACAGCTAGGGTACGTCCGTAACACGTTTAATTTAATCGATAAATTAATTATTTCGTTTATATCGACGAAACGTCTTCGAAGTATTAATTATAAATCTAATAACTTTATCTCGAGCTGTAACTTCGACTCTAATTCGAATATATGATTTAATATAACTTATTTTCGTGCTAATAGTTTAAACTTTAAAATTTCGAATTATAGGAATTTTAAATTTAGAAAGAGATAAAAGCGTGAGTTAAATTTTACGACTTTAATTTATTATTATCGCTATTTAAATTATGCTAAAGATACACGATAATTATTTAAGTATAATATTAATCTATCTAAAAAGATATTCGATAAGATATTCTATTTAATTTATATTATTAAAAAAAATTAATAGATTAGATACACTTCGCGTATTCGCTTTAAAAAATAATAATTCGATTTTATTTATAGTAATATTATTCAAATAAAGAAGATTAAAGATAAGTATAAATATTTTATTATTTTTCTTAACGATTTTATTTATAGATTAAAAATCGAACTTTTACGTTATAAAAGCGAGATCTTTTCGATCTTTCGTCGTTATCTAATACGCAATAAATGAAATAATTATCGATATTATCATCTTCGAATTAATTAAAAAAACGAATATTAAAATTACGTTTTCGATCGCTTTCGCGATAAGAATAAAATTATATAAAATTAAATTATATTTAGTAATTTTCAATAGAACAAATCTTTCGAACGTTTAAATTAAGATCTTAAGAATTATATCGCTATAGTTATAAAGAACATCGAATTATTAAAATATTACTAATTTTAGCTAGTAATAATCGTTAATTATTTACGTAATCGTCGATCGATTTAAATTCGAAAACTTACTTTTTACGAGATAGAGACTGACTGTAAGCTTAATTTTAAGTAGTTTCGATTTTTAAGATTCTATAACTAATACGTCATACGTAAATCTAATATTAAATAAATTTCAAATTGAAACCACATTATTATTAAGATATCTAGACGACTTATTAATTATAAGAGCGATTATATCTACAAAATACTATTTAAAGACGATCGCATCTATTAAATATTCAAAATTATTTGAAATAAAATATTCTTTAACTTTCTACGAATTAAGTAGAAGTTATTAAATTCTTTTATAGTGAGAGAAACGTAAGCGTCTCTATCTATAAAAGAATTCGTATCTAAGTTTATTACGATTATAATAAATAATAACTGAGATGAATTAGATTCTATAATATTAAAATCAGCGTCGTCTATAATATCGTTATTAATTAATTTATCGCAATTATTAATTATTTCTATATCAGTTTCGTCGTTAGTCTTAATATCGAATATAAAAATTTTTATCTTAATAATTTTTTTCGAAATTTCGAGTATAAGAGATATATTAACTTTATTAAAATACTATTCATATCATATCTAAAATAACGCGATCTATCTTCGAACTCGATTATAATATTAATCTTTATTACTCGCGAATTATACGAATCTAAAAATTACGGAAAAGTTATCGTAAATAATAATTCGAATAATAAAGAATAAATAAACGCGATTAAAAACGAAATAGCGTTTTTAATAAAGAATAGTATTTAAGATCTAATAAATTATTTTAAAAATAGAAAGTCGTTGAAAAATAAATAAATTTTTATTTTAAAACGAAAATTTAAGATAAAATCACTCGATATAAGATACGTTAAATTATTCTTAAATATTCTCAACGCGAAGATTTAAATTATAATAAGATTTTCGTCTTAATTATTAAGTTTATAAATTATAAGGCGTTATTCGTTCTAGTAGCTATTTTAAACTAAGATCTAAAGCAAATAAATATTAAAATCATCTTTTTATATAATAATATAGAGAAGTTAATTTATATCTATATATCAATTCACTGATTTTAAGAATTCGAAATATCTCGATAAAAGTTACAAATTAAATAAAGTTTGTTATAATTTAAAATAATCGTCTCGAGTTTAATATAATATCTTTATCAACTTCATAAAGAATTAAGACTTTATATTTATTGATATCGATTATAACGTATTTAACGATTTTCGAATTAATATTATCATAATTCTCTATATTAATAATATTTTGATCATTAATTTTAATCGTACGAATATTTAGCGCGTTAAAGATACACTTAACGTTAAATTTCATATAAAGAATTTAAGATCTTACGTCTATTATTTGAACATAACTATTATTCGCGATTATATTAATAAAACGATTCGTCTGAGATAAGTCGATTATATTAAACGAGTTCTTCGAAATAATAATACATAAAAGTTTAAATCGATTATTATTTTAATGAAAATCTCGATTGAGTCAAATTCTACTGAGAATAAATTCGAAGTCACGCTTAAGAATAAATTACGCTATTAATCTATCGTCGACTTTTTAATATACGTTATATTGAATACTCGATTAAATCTAGCTTATATTATCTCTATTATTAATCCCTACGTTTATAATTTTGTTAAATAATATTAAGATATAATAAAGCGTATCTTTTAATATCTAAAAAAATATTGTTAACTTTTAACTTACTTTTTAAAATACTCTTTTTAATTTAATAGACTATATCGATTTCGATTAAGCTAACGATATCGCTACGCGTCGCTTTATTTTTAATTATATATTTAATATTAATAGTGCGATTATTAGCTAATCTTTTAAATAATAAGTTATCGTCGTTCTTTTAATCTATAAAGTCGAAGATATTAAATAGATTTAGATTATCAACAAAGTTATTTAATTACGAAGTTTCTTAACGTCTTTACGACTTAATAGTAACGTTCTAAAATCAATTATTATCTACGAAAACAATTAAAGCGTTATTACGCTAATTGAAATTCTCGTTCTTATAAACGTATTAAATATATCGAAATTAATAATTAGTTTTATCGAAAGAAAGTCGTCGATAAGACAATAATCTTCGAATATACTTTTATCGATAAGTAGATAGTCGATAAATTAATTAAGTCGTTGATTAGAGACAAGTTTGAGATGTTTCGTAATGCAATAAACTTATTGCTCTATTAATATAAGAATTATCTCAATTTTAGAGTCTTAGAATATATTGAAATTTTATAATCGATATTATTATCTTCGAATAGTTTCTCGTTATCTTATCTCTTCAAGATATTACACTTTTAATCGCTTATTCTTTAAGATATCGATCGAACTTAATCTTATTAAACAATTTTATAATTATTTAGTATCTAAGATAGATATTAATGCTTTTTATATATTCATCGATTATATTTTAATAAAATTTTAATGTGTATCTGATAAAGTGAAAAATAAATTCTTAAAAAATCGTTTTTTGATCAAAAGTGAAAAAGTTAAATAACACGTTAAGACGATAATCTATATCATGAAATGTCTTTATCGTTTTTAAATTTCGATTTTTCGTATTATATAAGACGATCGTGTGAAAGTGTCAAAATTTATTCAAGTTAGATTTCACGTTAATAACTCGACGTTCAAACTTGATAGATTTTATATATAGCGATCTTCTTGTATCTTACACAACTCAATCAAGTGTTTCACATATCTACCTTCTTAACATACTTATTTTATATTAATATTAAAATCTTTCGTTATTCGAAGTAGAGAATTTATATTTCGCTATACGAATTAAAGCGTTAATCTTAATATTTTAAAAATTTAATTAATAAATAATTTTAATATTAAACTCTAATAGTATATTTAAATAATAGATTTATCGACGATTTAGATTAATTTCTCAATAAAATATATAAGACTCTTATAATTAATAAAGATTTTAATAAATATTTCGATATATTCGAGCTTCGATCGTTAATATTCAAGATATCGAATAATTGTTAAAAAACATTGTATATTTAATAATTATATTTAATAAAAATTGAGTTTTTATTATAAAACGCTATAGATTGAAGAATATCGTTATTATTATATAAAGAGAAAGTGTATTCAATAATATAATTCGAAGAATTCGCTTTTAATATAATTAATTTGAATTTATTTAAATAACGTAAAATTAAAAAAATAATTATTATCTTCTTAAGTCTTTGAAATATTTCTTAATAAATTAATAATTATTTAAACGAGATTTTTTTGTTCGTAAGATAAACGAATAGCTTCGTAATCTTTCAAAAGTCTTTAATAATTTATTTATAAAAATTATAAAATTCGACGAAGAATTAAGTTTCTTTAAGAGTAATAGATATAATTTAATCGATTATCGCTTATATCTTAATAAAATTTATTTAACTATTTTCGAAAAAATTAAAAAAATTCGTCTCTTCTATCTTAAATTCGCATTTAAAAATATTTGTTTATAAGTTTATATTACGTAGCTTTTATAAAATTATACGAATATATTTAATATAATTTTTTCGTGTTTTGTTATAAATTAAAATATTATCGAAATAGATTTAATAAAATTTGTTTAGATATTCGAAAAGATTATTATTTATATATTATTAATAAGTAATAAGATCGTTTATTGAGTCGAAAAAAAGTTATTTAATATTTATAAATCTTTAAAGAAATAACGAAAGTAATAAAATTCTTATTATTTAAATTTGTACGTAGCTTATTAAATATAACGATAATATTAAACTATATAAAATATTTATAGTTAGTTCTAAATACGTTTTAGAATTTTATTTATCAATAAAATAAAATAGAGATTTCTTTTAATAATAATATTAAGTCGTCGATAATCGACGTAAAATCGGAGTTCTTTATTCGACTTTTCGATAAAAAATATAAAATAAACAAATAATATTAAATTAAATATAATAAAGTCTTTTTTTAAATTTTCGTTTAAATATTTCTTTATCTATTTCAATTTATATACGAATAAAAAATAAATTTAATTACGAAATAATATATTTTTTATATTTTCGTTAACGAACTTTATTTTATAATTATAAAAACGATAAAATAAGAATTTATTAATTTTAAATCTATTAAATATATCGACGAAATCGTAATATTTAATAAATAGATTTTTTCTTAATTTACTTTAAAGTAATATTATGAATTTAAATATTTAATATTAATAGCGTCGCTTTTAATATTATAAATAGATTATTAAAATTATAAACGAAGTTTAGACGAAAAAGATTATTATAATATTATTTAAACTTAATATTTAAATCGTACGAATAACGTTTATTACGTAAATATATCTTTATCGAGCGCGATAAAAGCGTGATAAATATATCTAAAATTATTATTAATATCAATAACTTATAATCTTTTTTACGCGTAAGACTATAATATATCGAAATAACGATCTCGTATATATTTAGAATAACGTTATTATTATTCGAAGTATTATCGACGTTAAAAGAAGAATTAATATTTAAATTATTTTTTATTATTAACGAGAAAAAAGATAAGATAAAAAATAATAATATAATAGAGCGAGAGTTTATAATAAAGATAGATGCTTCATACGCGAAGTCACGTGCGTTCGCAATAGAATCAAAAATTAATATATACTTCGACGAATTCTCGAATATAACGTTTTTTAACGATTTAAATATATTTAAATTATTCGTATATAATAGAAAAATAAGATTCTCTAACAACAAAATTTTGTTATCGTTATAATTATAACAATTTAATACGAAAAAAATCTTATTTATTAACATATTTGATAATATCTTATACTTATTTATTTAAGATTTATTTAATAAAATATATTTATAATTCGTAACGCTTAAACTCAATAGTAGATAATAAATTATAAGATTTTTAAATAATTTATCGTCGTATTTTCTTAATAATTTAAATATAAATAAAGAAAAAAGTTATAATTATAATTATTTATAAATTCGAAAAATTAAGATTATATTAATTATCGTATAAATTTTAATATAATAGAAATTAATAAAAGAGTTATCGAATCGCAAAGTCTTTTTTTAAGATAATAAAATAATCGATATTTTAAAGATTTTACGTATTAAGCGATTATTTAAAATTTCTATTAAATATATTTTTATAATATTTCTTATTATAACTTCGAAAGAGAGTATTCTTTTCTCGAATTGAAAGAATTATCGATTTAATTTAATTATTTTCGTCAACGATATCTTCGTCGTTCGCGTTTATAATATTGATTTTTATTATCTAAAAAACTTTTTTATTAATAATATTCGATTTCGATAATAAATAATTATATTTTAAATAAATAATTCTATTATGTTTAAAGTAAGTAAGTTTTTTAATCGTTAAGTTAATTTTAATAATTGTAATCGATATAATTAAAAGTTAATTAACGCGAGACGTAAATAATCGAGTTAATATAATCGATTTTAATACAATAAATTATCTAGATATTCTTTTTTTCGCGTAACGAACGCGCTATATATTATTAAATCTTTATAAATATTCTTTATCGATTTTAATCGTAAAAAGGTTATTAACGATATTTTTAGTTTTTTATAAATTTAATCGAATTTTATTATAAAAATATTTAAGTAGAATATTATTATCGATATATAAAATCGTTTCAAAATAATAAAATTTAATATAAATATCGATAAGCATCTGCTAGTTGATTATATATAAAGTCTTATATTATCTATTTATATTATTTCTTCGATTCAAATTGTTATAGATATCAATTAATTTTTTAAAAATTTCGATATAATTTATATAAGAAATAGCGTATTCTCGAAAACGACGATTTATAATATATTTAATTATCTTACTTTTAAGTCTAAAAAGAATATAGATAATAAAGATATCGATAATAGAATATTAGTCACGATTGACGAGTAGCTTATTATTTATTTATAATAATTAATTATCTTAATTCGATTTATTAATATCTAAAAAAATAAAAGATTTTTTTTAACAGCGCTTTGAAATTTAAGTCGATTTTAAAATTTTCTTTATCGTCGTTTTAATTGTTTTTTTAATAAAAAATAATAATTATATCTCGAAATTCGATTAAATTATTTCTCGTTTAACGAATATTTAAAATAATATTATATTTAATAAGTCGACCGATTTTTTTATAAAAATCTTTTATAATAATAATAACTTCGTTTAATAATTTTTAAGTTCTCTAATTTCTAACAACGTCTTTTTTATATTATTTCGCGATTTTTAAAAATATATCGCGTTATTCGCGTGATTCGTTTAGGTAAGCGAAAAAAATAATAGAGTTTTTCTTTATTAAAAATTTAAGTTGTTTAGAATTAATAACGTAATTAAAATTATTTATTTAATTCGTCTAAATAATAATTTCGTTCGTTAATTTAAAATAACGTCGATATTAAGTTTAATATTTAATAAGTTTTAAATTTTTAATAATATTCATTTTACGAGTTATAAGAGTTAAAGAGAATATTAAATATTTTAAAAAATATAATGATAAGAATGAATTTGACGAAGATAAAAGTTTTATAAGAGATATAATAAGACGAATTATTATTCGATAATAACGTTATAAAGAATCTAAATATCTCTAATAATATTTCTTCGAACGATAAAATCGAAATTAATTAAAATTATAACGATTTCTTTAAATTCGTTAGTCGTATAAATAATTTTAGTACGTTTTTATTAATTAATTTAAAAATAATTCTCTATTTCGATACGAGCTCTTTAAAATTATTCTTAAAAATACGATATAGTAAATTAATTAAAATATTTTAATAAAGCTTTTAATAGCATTACTTTTTAAATTCGTTCGTTAAGTTAAATAAAGTAAGTGTGAAGTGAGTTAGTTATAATATTAAAATCGATATAAATATAAAATCTATATAGATATATTTTAGCTAAAAAGCGAATATTTATATAATAAGAGATTAATATATAGAAGAAGATCTCTATCAAGATTTGCTAAGTTCTATGAATTAAATAAAGAAGAAATGTGCTGAAAGACCTTAATAGACATCAGCATACGATCGTAATAATATCTATTTATCGATATTGTAATTTAGCTTAAGTATAAGTAAACG
Organism: Evernia prunastri; assembly: GCA_003184365.1. Taxonomy (NCBI): domain Eukaryota; kingdom Fungi; phylum Ascomycota; class Lecanoromycetes; order Lecanorales; family Parmeliaceae; genus Evernia; species Evernia prunastri. The sequence goes on along the minus strand of NKYR01000223.1, from coordinate 24,762 downwards.
AGAATAATTATATATAGATTAAGATAGTATAAATATAAAAAGCTTATACTTCGTAAGATTCTTATCCTATTTTTATAGCTGCTAAGCGATTAAAAAAAATTATAATTTAAATATAAATTTTAACAATTAATAATAATAATGAAAAACTTGATAGTATTGCGATGCGAAAGATTATCGCAAGTATCAAAACGAAATTATTTTTAAAGCGTAATAATATTTATTAGACTATTATAAAGTAAGATAAATACGAATAGATATCGTAAGATATAATCATTAAAATAATAAATTCACTTATTCTTATTCTTAAAAAGACGTAAAGCGACGTAGACAGCTCGAAAAGTTAGATACAATACGTTAGTAAATATACGAAGATTCTTAAAACTTATCGATTTCCGTATAACAATTAAAAGTATATATAAATAAAATCTCTTATTTTACGAAAGATCGTAACTATATATACGATTAATTACGCGATCTTTGTTTCGAAAAATTTCATAACATTTATTTTTTTATTATAATAGACGTAATATTTAAAAAAGTCGTGATATAAAAGATAGTAATCATCGAACGTTATATTATAAAAAATACATAAAAATTATTTCGATTTTTTAAGCGCTTATATAAAATCGATTATATTATCGCGAAAATATATCGTCTATTCGTCTAAAAGATATAAAGCTAGACGTGTAACGAGTGAATCTTTATAATAATTACGAAATTCAAATGGATTTTATATAGCTTAATACGAATTAATATAACGATCGTTTAAATATCGCGTAATTTTATTCTTATCGTTTTAAAGCTATAAAATTATTCGATTATTATTTTTATATATATATTTAATGATATAAATAAAAACGTAGATTTTGATATTGATATATATATCGTATTTACGTATAGAATATACATTATACGAAATAATTTAGCGATTATTTATTTTAATCTTACGTTTAATTATCTTTTTAATTCACGTATAATTATCTTATCGACGTTGATATAGAAAATATTCGTCTTCTAAAATAGAAGTGTCATGGTTCCAGCTCACAACACCATGACTCCTCTACCTGGCCGAATCGGGCCTAGCGCGGCTTGGCCCTGCCCACAAATATCGGCCTTCTGCCATCATTAGACCTTCATAGCTATTATTCCGTTCATACCGGAATCAATGCATTCAGCTACACCTCCAGTCCCTGACAAGAAGTTTTAGATTAAAATTATTTAGAAAATTCTTTAAAATATATATATTTAGTATTTTTAAAACTAAGTATTATATACGAAGCGTTAAAATTTAGAGCTTCGCAGATCTTATAAATTATTTACTATTCGATAATTACACGTACAGATTTATCGAATTTTCAAAAATATTTAATATCTTCGCTCGAATTATCTTATTAATTAAAGCACGTTTAAGAAATTATCGTTTTAATATAAAAATAAAAGAATATATACGTGAAAAAGATCGTGTTTTTAATATTTTATAATTTAGATCGAAATTATATAACGTTCGAATTAATTCTTAAAAATATAAACTAGAGCTTTCTTCTTTATCTAAAATACGCGCGTTATTAAATTAAATAGATTTAAAATAATTTAATTAAGCTCGAGATTATCAAGAATTTCGAATTAATTCGAATTTACGATTATTATAATAAATATAGTAGGCTTTTCAAAATAACGCGTAATAATAATAAAGTTTTAATATAATTAAGTTATTATTCTATTATCGACTTCAAAGCTAAAAAAAATAAAGTTAGACGTTATTCGATAATTTCTATGTTAATATCATCAACAAATATAATATTCTAAAATTCTTTATACAAATTCGCACGAATTATTTTTTAATTATTACGATAAAATGTTAAAGCGTCTTAATTAATAATAGCTTTTCGAATGGGAAAGATGCTGCAAAGCTGTGCAAGCCTGTGGCACCACGGTCAGCCGGAATTTTGTCTGCATGCATGCCGGTCGAGCTTCCAAGTAAAGGTATTTCCTTCAACTCTGATGTATTCCCTCAAGCCCCTGACAGATTTGTCGCGGTTTTCAGTAGACTATGATTGAAGTCAGAAGCCAGAAATCAAAACAATTAATTTTTAAACTTAAGTTACTTAAGTACACTCTCGGGGCTCGGCACTTTAGACTTACCGCTGCCGCGTTGTTAACTTTCTGTTAGGCGCGTTGCAGTGTCAGGGTGGCCCGATTCCCCTAATTTCTCTGTTGCTGAAACGAATACACACTTTGGTATCTGATGGTGTAATGCTGCATATGCTGCATGACTCCACGATATCCTCCCTCACCTGTCTACCAAGCTGTCTTTAGCCGTCTGCATCACCTCTGGCTCTTCTTATAGTACTGCAAGCGACCGTCAATAAAGAGCCCATGGATGTAAAAGAGCTCGAACTCCAAATCTGCTTTCCCTGCTAGCCTCCTAGCTACATACTTTCAACCCGAACATCTATTGGGGGCCGGGAAAATCAATTCTGTTGGTTGAGCGATATCGTACATCCCTAACCCTCTTTCAATTGACTGCATGCTTCGTTGGCTCCGAAGCGTTTCTAGGGGCTAAGGGCAGATGCAAGACCCCCAGCAGAAGTAGGCCTACTACAGCGTCCACAATATTCTGCAACTAAGTCAACCGTAGATTTGCTTCCCAAATCTGATATCTTATTGACGCCTTCGCCCAGCGCACCGCTTTTCTATCCGACATGGCCTCTGCGCCAAGTACCCAGTCTTTGAAGGTATTCAAATTATACCACTACTTGCCGTACTTGAGATGCTGATAAGGGTTGACATAGTGCGTGGTGACCGGCGATGGGGCTGTAGGAAAAGTAGCTGACCATGCCTCAGCACTGGTATCGCGAAAGTCTGCTAATATCTTCTATGTAGACCTGCCTCCTCATATCATACACCACCAATGCGTTTCCTGGAGAATATATACCTACAGTGTGGGACTGCTCTGCGAGCCTTGTATTGAGCTCTGGCTAATCACTGATATAGTTTTGATAATTACTCCGCGAGTGTTATGGTTGATGGTAAGCCTATAAGCTTAGGATTATGGGATACAGCTGGACAAGAAGACTATGATCGACTTCGGCCACTGTCATATCCACAGACAGACGTTTTCCTCATATGCTTTTCCATCGTGAGCCCACCCTCCTTTGACAACGTCAAAGCAAAGTGGTTCCCAGAAATCGAACATCATGCTCCAAACGTACCGATCATATTAGTTGGCACCAAGCTCGATTTAAGGGAAGACAAGGGAACTATGGATGCGCTACGTTCGAAACGGATGGAGGCGGTGTCGTACGAACAAGCATTAGCGGTATCGAAGGAGATACGGGCTCACAAATATCTGGAATGCTCGGCACTGACACAAAGAAACCTGAAGAGCGTATTTGACGAGGCCATCAGGTAGGTCCGCTCCTTTGGATTGCTGCACTGGATATCAGGTGCTAAACGCGACTAGAGCTGTCTTGAATCCTCGCCCAATAGGGAAACCTAAGAGAGAGAGAGGAACGAAATGCATGATCTTGTGAATGCTGCGAGACCTTTACCTGTGTGTGAACAATGCCTCCACCGGGATCTGGATTTGGATCATAACGTGTCAACTTTCTACAGTCTTCACAGCTAATTGTGCCCGAGAATGACCTGACGGTTTGAGAATACAAGAAGGCAGAGTTGATCTCGGCGATATGTGTCCTCTCATTCTATCGCAAAAGTTGGGCCTCGCCCGATCCAGCGAGCTGCGAACGATTTTGGCATAGGCTTATGGTCTTTGAAAGTAGATATGACTTTTTGAATCAGAACCGGCTTAAGGATAACAATCTTCGGATTTGTAATGTGATGCATGGGTGATTTCCAACGTGGTGCACGAGTGATTTTCACGAGTAGGCCTGACTGCTCGCCCACTTACAGTGGCAATGCGCCTCGCCATCTGTATGCAAATAAAACAAAGCAAGAGGGTAGCGACATCCATTGAACGTAGGATCAGAGATCAACCAAATGAATTATACTGGTCTGTGGCTATTCTATTTCTCCTGCTTGGATGGATATCGCCGTTGGTGGGGGATGCATGCGTGGCTTGGGTATCATTCTGCGGAAGGGTTTTCTCTTTCTGTTTCTCTTGATCTCTCCGCTTTCGCTGCTCATTTAGTCTTTCGTTTTTCGCTCGAAGTTTGAGTTTCCGGTCATTGCTTTTACCCCCACCACCGCCGGCCCTGTCAAAGTGTCAGTCATAAATCACTAGTAGCCACGTCTTTCAAACTGACGTTAGCTCCACATTCAGCTCCCTCGTGGGCGATGTCCCGTCTTCGAAATTGGACTGGTGGTAGAGTTTCAAGCACGTCTTCATTCGATCATACCCTTCAAATTCCAAGAATGCGAAGCCTTTAGACTTTCCCGTCTCCTTTTCTTTCCTGTGCCGGATCGATTTAGGGTTGATCTTCGCAAAGTGCGTGCGTATTGACTCATCCGTTGCAGTGTAGGGAAGATTGCCTGGGGTGAACATAGTACCGTCAGACAGCTGACCAAGAATATTGGAATACTCTAGCGTAGACGGACCAATGAACACAATAAACCTCCGGGCCTTTTGGGCTGCTAGGTTTTCTTCTTTTCCCCAGTCCGTGGACTCGTCTACGACCGCAACATTGCCAGCCGCACCTTTTCCAGCTGGAAATCTATCTTCTGGTGAAGATCGTGGCGGAGGCGCTTGCTTTGATTTTTTCTTGGGTGGCTCGTTGGCTGAGGTGTCTTTCAAGTCCAAGTTGATGCCGGTATCCAACAGAGGTTCGCTTTCCTGCCCCCCAAACTTTCTCCTTCGAGCTTGTTTCCGCTTTGAATCTGCGCCCATTGTAGGTCCGACAACAATTACAACAGTTGGGCTCAAAGGCGAAAATGATGGGCAAAGAAGATTCCTGGGCGTGCCTGGGAGCAATGCTGTACTAGCGTCGAAATTGGCAGTTCGAGTGTTGTGAGTTATTTCGTAATATGTCAATCATACGATACTCGTAAGGTAGTACAAGAAACCGATAATTTACGGAAAAAGCGCAATACTTGCCGAGTCATCATGAGCGGGTATCAAATATTCTAAAGCTCCGCTGTCTGGTGGTGCTGTTGGTTGAATTGTCCCAGCATAGCGTATTGTCTGGTATTCTCCGGCCTGTTGAGGATTGTTCAGGTCTTGTGCTGTCCGGGCACAGTTCATTAATGAGACGCAATCAGCCTACTTTCGCCGTAGCAAAGGTGAGAACAGCGTCCAGAGGACGCAGGAGGATTTTTGTAATCAAAAACCAACGATCTACTTTCTTGTTGAACTACCGGTTTGGTATACTGAAGGCCGACCCGCTTGTTATGCACTTTCGACACTTGGAATCATTTAAGTAGTATAGAGAAGCGAGTGCTTGAGAGAGATTAATACAGGTATGAGCGCGTAAACGCTCATGGAATGTTAAATGATGATGCTTGAAGTGAAAGCTGACGGCCAGCAACCCAAGTGGCTTCTCCTAGCCAAGCAGTGCAAACGATACCAGCCATAAGATTACTCGTGTGATATGGGCGATAACAAGTCTGTGTTCGCTGCAATGAGTCTAAGACACCGCGAGAGACCTCATCGTTGGCGTTCAGATCCTCGTATCTTGAGTTTGGCTTTCTCTGGATACTGGAGGTTTGTGCGGTTGGGCCATCCTAGGAAGCCTTTGTTGTCGGATCCAGCACACTGGTACTATTCACGTTGCCATCGCCTGAGGGTCCATAGATAGCCACTGGTAGTGACATCGGCAAGGCATCAGTGTAAGCAGGAAGATGTCCAACACTGCGTGTCGGACGACCACTGACATATGCCGACGCACTGACAGAGCGGCGAGCCACGGAGTGGATTGCTGATGCGGAGAGATAACCTGATGCATAGCCAACCTTTGGGCTTCCGCGTTTGCCCAGAGCTTGATGACGGATGAGAGGGGGCGAGGCATCGAGAGTATCCATCCCAGAATCAGAGCATGCTGAGAGGGTCTGGTGAAGTGCGGAACCGAATTGGGTAGTCTGGCATTGAGAGTAGAGACATTGGAGCACCACCTGAAATTCCATCAGCAACGGGATTTCAATGGAAGACGGGACATCATTAGGGTACACACGCTCTGGAATTCAGCATCCTCGCATAAGCATTGAGTCTCATTATCCTGACCACAGGTGCTGACGTATTTGGAATTGTCCCAACATTTGGAGACGCATCCTTGCCTTCAAATTAGTGTCGTCCTGGCGAGCATGAAAGGGAAAGAGGAAACGAATTACCTGGAGATTCTTGCGTCTTGAGGCCGGTGATGCCTTGTAGCAAGCCAATGCCAGATAGGATTATTACTTGCAGCTTCATATTGACGCTGGAGGAAATTTTGTAGGTGATTAGGGATACCTACGCAGTGAGGTTTACCTCGTGAAGTAAATTGAGCTATAACGACAGAATCAGATGCGTGGATGGAACGTAATCAAGCTTGATTGTTTGTGGACTGAAATGAAGAGGTCAACACGATTGGATACCTGGATGAATTCAGAGGTTGGTGGGTTGATTGGAGGAGTGAAGAGAAGAAGCACTCAGGTACTTTCCCTACCTTACCTTAAGTGGGAAGGCAGAACCCGCGTTCGGCAATCGTCACCACCTAGACTGGTCCCTAAGCTAGAAAATGGCTACCCGTCGACCAAGTTTCCTACATTATCTTCAAAAAGTACGTGAATGTTATCATCCTTTCAATCCTTGTGGTGTCGTCAACCACCCGTTTTGTAACGTTGAAATCGCGACTTTAATTATGTCCTACACTCAACTTATGGACTGCCGGTGGCAGAACCACACAGAGAAAGAAATCGAGATTTACAACAGCTAATAGAGCAAGAGTCGAACCTTTCCACTATCATTTCCGTAACGATTCTTCAGCTCGGACCTATTCAGCAATGCAATCAAGGGTTCTTGTACTTCACGCATATCGAATATACCTCTTTTCTTCTGGTCGATGTGCGAACAGTCAACCACTATCTGCTCTAGATCAGATAATGATAATGCACCTACTGAGATTAGCACGGTGACCCACAGGAAATTATTTCGTTGTACTATAAAAGTTGATGTATAATATACCTGAGTCGACAAGGTCGATGATCCGAGAAGGAGTACCAACACCAAATCCCATTCTTGAAAGGTTAGCACCGAAGCCTTCAGTCGAGACGGAGTTCGAAATGAATTACCTCGTTTTCCTAACATATTCTACTGCCTCTCTCAGCTTGATATGCTTGGCAAAGAGCTTGGCAATCGCAGCCTCTTTTGTCTGAAAGGTCCGTAAGGCTCTACAACAAACATCCGAAATATTAATACTCCCACAGAAACTCGGCTTGGCGTGCGTGACCTACCTAGTGATATCTGCAGCACGCAGACCAGCAGATGTGATAACCAGAGTATGTGGGCTTCCCGGGTTCTGTGATGCCGAGCATAGAGCCAGCCTTCCTTTTGCATTTTGATTGTAGTGCTCAAGGAAGCTTGGCATGTCCTGCAAAGTCCTTGGCTTTCCCCAAGCTAAATTATAATATCGGGGTCAATTTTGCTTATTAAAGGGATGAGGGAGCGTTTAAAGACGTCTAGAGAGCGAACAATCCCTACATATGTATCGGACTTATATTTTTGGTTCAAAAGAGGAAACATGACTCAGAACAAACGTACATGTGGTACCATGAAAGGCTGTCTCTGCATGAAAAGTTAGCCCCCATCTTGAGCATCAGCTACTGCCGCCCGAAGAATTTTTGGCCAGGAGTTACCCGATATGTATCTGTCCTCAAGCTCAACAAGGCTGAGATCAGGAAAGAAGCGCTTAGTTCGTCTAGCGATGTAGTCCGCTAATAATCGGTTGTCCAGTTTCGCAATAGCTAGGTTAAGACCCCGATCCAGATCAAGGTTATGGTCCTCATCTTCCTTGGATTTTTGGGAATTTTGAGATTTCTTCCGCTTTGCCGGATTGCGGACTGCATCATGACCATGTTTTTCGTCATCACGTTTCCGCTTTGCGGACCGTGAAGGCGACTTGTTTCTGTTCAAATGAGTCGAATTCTCACGTTCCGGCGAAACACTCGAAGAAGCTCGCGATGGGTCTTGCATTAGGGAAGGAGGACAGTTTTGGAGGATTTGATCTGCAGATTGAATGATGTGGTTTCAAAGGCTACCTTACCTTAAGTTACCTCTAGTTACTTAGCTTTCCCGTTACGTGTAGGTCAGCCGCTAGCGTGATCGCTCTCTTGGCGAGACTATTAGCGTGTGCAGTAAACGTTACAATTCTTGGCGCTGAGAAAATCGTCTCGCGTCGACTGTGAGTACAGTCAGATTGATAAGTGCAGCATATGTATAGAAAAGCTATATTTGTTACGGACGTACCCTAGCTGTCAGGTACAAAGGGAGTGTTTATGGCTATGTGTCAGGCACATAGAGTATTTATNGGTCATTGACACATTCTCATTATCACATAGGCTAGCGGGGATTCTTCCTAGTATTTAAGCGCTCTTCTCCTGTGTACATATTCGCTCTTTATCTAGTTGTCTTATTCAATTTACCCCCATTAGACTTGACTCTGGGCACGGTTCTGACAATATTGGTTATACATATTCTCGACATTGCGACTCTAGAACGATTAAAATAATTAAAATTAATTACTTTTGGTAGAGACTAAAGAGGATTAAGAATTAATGCTCGTAATTTGAAGTTCTAGATATAATCTTTCAAGTTACGATATCTCTTTATATCTCTACGAATATAATATAGATTTTGAATATTCTTAATATGCTGATACTACAATATCAAGATCATTAATTTATATATATTAATATTTTAGATATCTGTTATATATATTGATTTAGTCATATCCACAGTCGGCGCGAGAAGATTTTCTTAATGCCAAGAATTGTAACGTTTTCTGCACACGCTAATAAATGGTGCATCCCTGTTTGTGCAGTGTCTTGTCACTTGTTTACGAATGGCCCAAATCGAGACTTAATATTTACATTGATATTAAGCCTATTGGGTTGGGGACTGTGTAGATATGTCTACGTTACATCAAGCCGTGTCAGAGATCAAGGAAAATATTGGGGTAGATTCTGGAACAGAGGATGAGCTCTCCGCCCCGTCAAAGCCATTTCGCGTCACGCCGCAGAACCCTGTTGCTGGACAAGCAAGCCACACTGAACATGGTCCAATACCATACTCGAACGTTAGCAGTCTTTGACCATATTATAGTCGTTGTTGCTAAAAACCTCTCATACCAGTCGCCACACCCAGCTGGACTTTTGAAACATCCATCGACACCTCAGAGACGTGCTTCTAGCATTGGCACAACCACATCTCGGGACAATACTGTCGGCGCACTCTTTGCAAAGTCACGCGTACCAGGTGCCCGTCGGCCACTACAGGCATCCTTGACAGGGAGAAATAACCCCGCAACACCTCACGCAATCAGAGCTTTGCAGCAGCGGAGGGCTATTCCAAGTCGCGATAGACGCAAAAGTGGGCGTATGCAGCGCGAAACACCAAGGAATGCACTTAGGAAACTAAGCAACAGTCGGTTGCCACCCCAATGGACCTTGAATCGAGCTGAGAGTGGACAATTTAATTTTGGCTTTGAATAGCCAACAGCCTCCCCTTCCATCGCCACTCGAACAGAAGGAGCCTAGCGTGACTGGAAACAACAGCGTCGAGGACGGTCTGGAGCTGCAGAAACCTAGCTCCTCAATCGCAATTGAAGATCGAGCAGATGAAGACAACAGTTTTCTCCGAGCGCGTCCGCGGCTGTCTATGCTATCAGAAGCGGAAGAACAGACCGGAATATCAATAGAGATCGGGCGGCATGCTCTGAGAGATCAACCACCGGGAACGCTCTCCCGAGGAAGCTTTAGCACCGTACGGGAAAGCGACGGATTCGATGATCTGAGTGCGCTGAGCGTGAACGGAAAATCGCAACCTATGCTTGAGGATATCTTGGTGCCAATTACGCCCGATGCAGACGAGAACAACTCTGGAATTCCTGGGAAGAGCCAAAGTTTCGGGTCAGTAATGACCCAGAAAGGCTGAGCGGAAGCAGTTCTGACCCAGAATAGTGGTGAAACAGCAGCCTTGTGGGGTGCCATGTATACAGATCGCAACCATCATGAAAGTCATCTCAGCGAGATACAGCAGGCACGGGATCTCGGTGGTGATGTACATTCTCCGTTCATTCTCAATATCGCAAAGATTCGGTCTAGACGTTCTTCCGCCGAGGAGACATACCCAGACGAGCAACAGCTTAGAGGGCTCGATGAGGAGTCTGAGCACAGTCTGGTCAACATGAGACCCGCCAATCCTAACGCGACCAGTAGAGCCGGAAGGAGAGCGCCGAAACCTGTGAAGAAGTCGCGTGATGGGTTTCCATATGTCAGCTTTCCCACGGGCATCACCAAAAAGATCGCATCAAATTTTGCCCGATCAACGGGCAGCAAGTCACGTGTAGTAGACAAGGATACTCTTGAGGCCATTACTGAAGCTAGTGACGAATACTTCCAACAGCTCAGTCACGACCTTGATGTATTCGCTAAACATGCGGGAAGAAAGACAATCGACGAAAGCGATGTAATTGCTGTCATGAGGCGGTAGGTTATCCCAACGCTTGTACCAGTGTAAGACTGCCTTGACACAAAAATCGAAAGCTCATCCGTAAAACAGACAGCGGCAAGTGTCTGCCACGACGACGGTCTTCTCGTTGGCCAAAAAGCACCTACCAGGAGAGCTGCTCCAGGGATTGCGAATGCCGAGCGCCAAAGTAGACCGCTCGAAGAGGCCACGCCCACTTACAGTCATTGCTAAAGACAGAAAGGACGATGTAGCGTGACAAGAATACGTTAGTCACTGGCTGATCTCCTTCGAAATCCAGTCTCTGACTGAGACCTAGATATTGGCGTTCTTTTGCTTGAACACCTTCCTTGCCAGGACCGCCAGCGTTCCATACTCTGCGTGAACAAAGCTCACGTTTTTATTTTATGGATACCACAAAGCTTATCTCGCGCCCTGCATGCTTATCCTATCGGAAGAGCCCCCCAGTATTTTTTTAAAATAGCAGAGAGCGCTCGTTCACACGATGTCAAGAGTCACAGAAAGCAGTTGCTTTGACATTCGGGCGAATATTTCGAAGTCGAAATCCCTACCACTCCTTATTCTGACGGACTCGCCTAATTGAATCTCGAGGTGGCTTTTTCACAAGCATCCAGAACATGATGGCTGTTGCAGCCGACAAAGCGTACCTAAGCCAGTTCAGCGTGAGCACTCATCACACTCGCCAAATTGTATTCGGCACATATTGTGATGACACGTAACACCCCAGCCGCATTGCTTACCAAGTAAAAATATACTGTGTGTGGTTATTTCTCAGATTTACTTCAGCAGGCCGACCTATTGGGATTCCCACAGCCTCTCTGTCATATGCTTTCAGAAGATCCGGTGCTAGCAAACTTGTCAGATGTCTGCTTCGCAAGCCGCCGTATGGGCCTTACCCATAGTCTCTTCTACCCAGACCGGATCGCTACCAGTAAACATTGCCATTTGCTCAACATCTGGAAAGTAGAATTCGCCGAGCTCAGGCTTGTTGTCTGGCGTGAATAAATTCTTTTTCCATGGTTCTCTGAGTAAACCCTCAACAGTGACCATCCCAATGGGCAAACCTGCCTGCCTGTCCACCTGCCGCTTAAACCTCTTGGGAATCCAGCCTCTGTTCACCAATATTTTCGATGCATCTCCTCCGCGTTGTAATGGCGTTACCACCAGATAGCCATCATCGCCATCGTGCACTCGGGGTCCAATGAGCATCTCCTGATCATGTCGTAGAAGGCCTGTCGTGACAACTCGTCGATAGTCAAAGTCCTTGATGGCGGCTGGATCTATGCGTGGCGGTAGAGGCAGGGGCGATTTGAGTATGCGATCTTCAAATCTTGCAATCAAGTCTGTTTTCCATTGAAGCCTAAAGACCTGCCATGTCCCGAGACCAAATGCGATGGCTGGGATGAGTACTGTGTGGTGTTACATTTTGTACTAGGTGCAAGATCCACTGGGATATTTACTGAGTACTAGTAGGCCTGGGCCATGCTTTTGACCACTCTTGACTAGGACAGCTGGGTTGTCAACGATTGACTGAAAGTAAGGGTCGTCAGCAGGGGGGTGTGCATATCTCCGCTGGAGGGCCAACGATTGCTTGCACTTTGGGAACATTCCAGGACGTAAGGCTGGCCGAATCGACGTTAACCTTGCGGATTTCGAAAACGGGAAAGCGAACAGTGAAGTCTTCATGATTGATGCAATTTGTATGTACATACATAGGACTACCTTCGTCTCGGCATAACCAATTCTTCCACGACTTCACTTTAAGTACCCGGAGCTGGACCACTCGTACGATTCACACATCCTCTTGAGAGCACTGCCAGCTACACTTGCGACCCCCAAGTGACCACCAATTACAATTATGTTTTTCGATGGAGATTTGCAGTCAGGCATCGCTCTGGCTTTGGACCAATCCAAGTCCGTGGCTTGCTTTGTCAAGGGTGCGTCTCTCCACACCCTGCTTGTTTGGCTATCTACTGACTGGAGCAAGGCGATGATGAGCAAAGCTCCTTGTGGGAAGACAATTTCTTGAAGGATGAACAGATTACCACTGCTTTGGCAGCCAAGACGATATCACTACGCATCAACGGTGGATCACAAGAAGCTCAATATCTCGCAGCGTACTACCCTGTCTCGGTCGTGCCCGCTTTTATTATAATAAACAACGGCCAGCTTGTCCTTGATCTCCGAGCCGGGAAAGAAAAGTGGCAATTCAAAGCTGCAGTCTTACGGGCTTTGAGCGCCAGTCCATCTCAGCCTCAACGTACAGCTCCCTCGCCAACACCTGACTCAGACCCATCCATATCACAAAACACCACAAATCAGACTGTTCCTCTGGCTTCAACACTTGCTACAAGTTCATCTTCAGCTCACTCATCCTCAGATCAGGCTGACACATCGAATTCCACCGCTGGCCTTGGCTCAGCCGCCTCTCCATCTGCTTCACTACAATCGACTACATTGAGTTCTGACTCTGATACTTTTCCGTCCACAGCTCGCAACACAGCCGATGCCGTAAACATGCCACCATCACGTAACCAGAATGGGGAATCGACAGCCACTGTCTCCGCAAATACAACCCATTCCATAGCATCTCCTTCAGCTTCTCTTGGCGTTCAGTCCTCTCAGACCGTGCAGAACCTACTTGCGGATCGCCGTCGTAGACTGGAGATAGACAAAAAGGAAAAGGATGTTGCCGAGAAAGCAGAGCGAAAAGCCAAAGCAGAGGCTCGAAAAGAAGCTCTGGTTGTCGCGCCAGACTCGGCCAAAGCTAAACAAGCTACGTATGCAGCAGAGCAAAGGAAACGACAACAAGAAGCGAAGCTAGAACGGGAGAGAATTCTGAAGCAAATCGAGCATGACAAAGCTGAGCGTAAGGAAAAAGAAGAGCGTCGTAAAGCAGTTGCCAAGGCAGAGGCAGAAGGAACAGATGGGGCTGATGGACTCGTTGATCAGCAGCTGGCGAGTGAGGTTAATCGTTCGAAATCCACAAGATCTAAAGAATGCGCGCTTCAAGTTCGTTTGTTTGACGGAAGCACGGTTCGAAGCAAGTTTCCCTTTGACCAGACACTACGAGGCAATGTCCGGCCCTGGATAGACCAAGAAAAATCTGACGACGTACCCTACACGTTCAAACAAGTCTTAACGCCAATGCCGAACCGGACCTTGTCTATTTCGGAAGAGGAGGAAGACCTGCAGTCTCTTGGTCTTACTCCTAGTGCCACTCTTGTCATAGTTCCCGTCCAGGGCTATACAGCTGCTTACAACGGTGGGCAAGGTATTGTTTCGAAAGGGGCTTCAGCTGGATACAACGTAGTCACTGCCGGTGCTGGGATTGTTACTGGGGCCCTCGGGACCTTCCTAGGACTCGGCCGAGCAACGGCGCCAGCTGAAATACCCGAGCAAGGGAACGCTGGAACGGACGCAACAGGGTCAGGATCGGGTACCAATATTCGCACCTTACAAGGTCAGCGAGACGATCCCGATGTTCATCAATTGTACAACGGCAATCAGGTAATGCATCCTATTAGCTATCCACTTAGAATGGTACTAATCTTGATAGCTGAATTTTGAACCACGACGAAATTCAAGTGACAAAGACGAATGACGGCGCTAATGGGCCTGTGAAGGCTTGCATATGGCATACATGCAATTAGCGAGGCGACAGGGGTAGGCTTGATCGTGCATTTAGACCCCAATAGGTGAGACTCAAGCCACGGATTCCTAAGACAAAGGCCCTTGAGATTCGAAAATTTCTGTAGGGCGGAACGGGCTCCAAACGCTCATTTCGTGAAGCAACCTGAACGAATACCTAAGAAACCTTCAGCTCGACCGGTTCGTGCTTCTGTATGTCATGATCCCAACGCGAGCAGACTGTGCATTATCCTGCAAAACGTGAAATGCCTACTGGGAGATGAAGGGTGTGGATCACAACGCGATCCCGCGAAAGGAGTAGGTGAGATTGAATAGAGGGGATGGATTGCATGGATTGAGAGCAGTAGCTCCAGGATAAGCCAGGCCACTGTTCAATAACCCCGTCAATTTGAGCTCGTTATTGCCCTCTTCAGACCGACAATCGAATTCACCTGTACCGCATTATGGAGCTTTATAACACACCTTCGTGGACTGGTAGTGCTTACTAAAGCTGTAAGTTTCATGAACAGGAGATATGGGCCAATGTAAATGGTAGCATCTCAGCCATTACGGATAGAATAGGGCTGGTTTCTGGATACTATTGGCATAAAGAACTGAGGAAGCGCTCCCGAATCAACACAAGGCTATGCTCGCCGCGAAAACCTTGAAAGATGTGGGCCACCGACGACTTGCGGCCTAAGGATGGTTTCATCTCCTCTGACGACAATGCACATTCTGTGTATCCTTCCGGTTCTACGTAAGTACTGCCTAGTCCGCCTCTCCTAGTACTGACTGGCGGCTTGCTGGCAAGCTTTCTGTACCATATGTCAGCATCAGTTCCAGGACACAGATGATCTCTTAGATAGCAATTACCAGTTGATCCAAATACCAGCCACATATCTGCATGTTGCCCTGGTTCTCGTCCAGACACTTGGTAAAGGTCTTCGCGTCTGTCTCACAGCTTCCGGGACCCCACGCGTTGCGCTGAGAGCTGCTTTCGTTGGCCTGGCTGGCCACAGAATTGTCTGCTTGTTGTTGCTCAGCTGGGGCGCCAGATCCCCCAAACATCCCTCCAATGGCGTGGCCGATGCTTGAGCCAACTGCTACACCACTGGCGTGATATTAGACTTATGATCCACAATGATAGTATTGATAGTACGATAACCCTACTTGGGAGTGGAAAAGGGGCTGAGAGAATGAGAGATGAACCATAGGAATTAGTCAAGCTTACGCAGCTGTACTGGCCATCTGCCCGAAGAGCCCAGGACTCTTGCCTTGCTGAGAGGGGGCACCAGGTTGCTGGGCGTTGGCTGGAGGATGAGCTGCCGAGCTGGCACCTCTTGAGGATTGTTGACCGGGCGTCCCAGCAGGCTTAATTGGCGCAGTAGAAGGCCTGGAGGGTGCAGAAGGGCGACCACGGCCACCGCTACCTCCACGAGAGCGAGGCATTTTCAAAATTTCTTATTTCTAATGATTTGAAGAAGATGGTATGTGAGATTTCAGAGTGTCTACATAGAAAGAGTGGAGAAAAACTGAGTAAAATCGCGAAGGCAAAATCCATGTTTTTCGGAAACGCACTAGTCGAACTTACGAGACGATCTTACAAGCGCTACGGTTTGCTGACGAACATAATACGGTAATTACCGAACGTTGGATTCTGTCGATATGTACTTATCCCGCTAAGTGGAAAGATCTATTGGTGTCCTCGCTCTATCAAAAGACTCACTTCTGGATGGCACGAGTACAGATATTGAGTGGCTGCCACCATGAGGAAGCTAAGCCAGCGCAAATTTCAAGTATACATCTTCTGCACTCTGCGATACATGCGGTCAATACTTTATTTCTCTGCCTCTCCACAAACCTCCCCTAGAACATCATGGAGGTCAGTAAGTCCTGGGACAGGGAAAGCTCGGGCTTTGACGAGTCGTCCGTGGCACCTCGAGACGAAGGATGAATGAAGTTTCGCGTTGTGCGTTGAATAGGTTATCGATGACGGTATAAAATATGTCTCCTCTTGGGGTAACTGAGTATTACGATATGACGGTGGCTCGAATAAGAATTGTAATGACGTGATGTCAAGAGGTTGAGATCTGATAGTGCGTGGCATGTACTATTGCCGGACGCGTCGAGAGTAGACTGAATCTAATACCGATAGTGTTGAAAGTAATTGTATAGGTTTGTGGAAGGGCGAGGTCGGCCTGTTAAACTGAGTCTTTGACTGATTATCGTCAAAGAGAGCGCATTTGCAGGCGCGTTCCAGAGGGTCATTGGACCCGAGGTCTATAGTCGTGTAAACCACCCATTGTGGGTATGGGTATATACCTCATTATGAGCTGGTCACCATCTGGTGGCCTCGGGCCCGTAGAAGATTTGGTTGTGGTTGTGTGTACAAAAATGTGGTTTGCGCGTTGTGTGAAAGTTGTCCCGTCAGAATTGTGACATGCATGAACTCGAAGAGTTCTGCTTATCACCTTCACAATCGATCTTTGATCAGGTTAAGTCTTGTTATCAAAGCAACCAGTAGAATATCTCCCTCATGTACTGAGTCCTTCAGTCTCCAAGAGCTCTTTAGAATTCTCCTAAGAGTATTCCCTTTCTTTTTCTGCTCTGCTTGTGAGTCGCCATTCGTCGCATCTCTCTGACGCCATCCCGAACCTAGAACTCAACTCATGCTTTGTCCCTGCTTCTGTCCCATCTTGACTTTCCTTTCTATCATTAGAGCTTTACCTTTTCAACCTCTTCGAGCTTGGTCCACCGTGAGATTCCCGATGCTTCGGGTCGCGGTCGCGGTCATCACTTGAGGAGACCGGCCGTGAACTATTTTCCTGGTCGTTTCGGGACTTGCGTTTCCTGGGACCATCTTCGAACCTGGTATGTGTGGCTGCCCTTGTATTTTCACTCTGCTTAACCAGATCGATCTCAAGTTTCTTGTTTCCAGCCTAGGGTTAAAGTCAGTATCTGCAAATTTCCATGCACAGCGATTGCAGCTAACCAGTGCATGTTTGATAAAGCGGCCAGCAGCTGCCTTATCCAACGTCGCATTCTGCCTGGCTCCTGTTGACTCCGCAGCGTTGATCTTCTCGAAGTATTGTTTGACCCGCGTTAGCTCTCGAAAGACCGGGTGTTCTTTAGAATTAACTTCATTGAGTCGGAGATAGGCTATAATGATTAGCCGTACGAAAAATTTGGCTCCTGAGGACATACAAAACAATGTCGACTCGATAGCATAAGTGATCAGGACATAAAGCTGCGCTTTGTCCAAGAGAGGCAACTTTCCAGCGGTATCTGATAGAGCGTTTTTGAGTATAGGGTCCAGTGCTTCTTCGAGGTCATCGATATTATCCTCTAACGATTCGATCAACGGTACAAGGTCTACGGTTTCCATATCAATCGTTCATTGAATTAACAAGTCTTCGGCCCAGGGTGGTAGAGGACAAAGCTTTACTTACTTTCTTGATCAATCAAATGTGAAATCCGCTTGCGTCTAGATGCTTGAATCTAAGCGCCGTGTAGGTAGACTTTAGTCTCCAAGTAGCTTAGCGCAGGCGGGCCAACTCAACGAGCCAACCGATTCAGAATGACGATTCGATTTTGTTGCCCATGCATGTACATACCATCTCTCGTCAACCCATTCCCAAATACTCTGCCCGAGTCTTGGAGTCTTTCAATGGGAAGCACACCTAAAATGATACGATAACTGGGATAATCTAACTGGCAGCATTGAGTCACACCACTCAACCTGTCTCAGTGCGCTCACTGGAGGCCACTCTCACGGTCTTTGGCCAAGACAACATACCCATCCTCATTATGGTCATGCGCTGACATTAGGGTGGACCGGGCGGTCTTCAAACGACAATTGACTTGCACACGGTCACAACATTGGTGGTCTCGACAAAAGCATGAGGGGGCATTTGGAGATGTAGCACTCGAAGAAGACAGTGTAGACGGCATCGACGACTCTCCCGCCCAAGACAAGATTCCTTATCCTAGATATCCTCAATCTAGAATGCATGAGGTGCCAAAGAGAATATATATCCTAGGCGCAGGAAATCTGGGAGCATTCGTCGCGCACTCGCTCGCTGGGATACCTGGTCGACCACCCATTACCCTTCTCTTGCATCGCCGCCAGCTTCGCACGTGGGAAGACAGTGGTTGCTCGATAGAAATTATAACACATGGTGTCAAGGAAACAAGCCGGGGATTCGAAGCCGAGGCCGTTCATCGACTGTTGGAAACCTCCTCGATCCCAGTTGCAGACCGCTCTGACAAGGGCATTCTTTTTCCAAAAAGGGCGGGAGCAGAGTCACAAAAGGGTTCGTTGACGAAAGATATGGCTCCGGAGACTGTAAATGTTCCAGAAGTCAATGCGCTAAATCCTGAGGAAAGCAATCTGGTGGCAAGTAGCAGCCTTCAACAGGACCTTTTCCGTAACGGAACTGCTTCAGATGGGAGCCTATCAGAAACCGAAGAATCTTCGATGCCGGAAACGGAGATCAAAGATTGGTTTGCACATGCTGAGCAGGAGGTGGACGAAGCGCAAATCAAAGAAAAGGACATGACGGCCTCGGAACAGCCTCACATCCCTGAGCAGGAAGAGATAATCTATCATCTCATTGTTTGCGTGAAAGCACCTCAGACAGTGAAGGCTATACAGGCCGTTGCTCATCGCCTTACCCAATACTCTTCAATACTGTTCCTACAGAATGGCATGGGCATGGTCGAGGAGGTTAACGAGAAACTATTCCCTGACGAACGATATAGGCCAACGTATATCGTTGGCGTCGTCAGCCATGGTCTTTACTCAAAAGGCCCCTTCTCCGTTGTCCATGCTGGCGAAGGAACCATTGCGTTAGGAGTTTTGCCACGGATGCCTACAGGCGAATCTATGCGGCTGGAAGCCCTAAGTCAGCTGTCGCCTTCTGCTCGTTATCTCATGCGTACCATGACAAGGACAGCTGTCTTTGTCGCGGTGGGCTTCTCCCCAACGGAACTTTTGCAACAACAGCTTGACAAGCTCGCGGTCAACTGCATCATCAACCCTTTGACCGCAATTCTTGACTGTAAGAATGGGGCGTTGCTGTACAACTTCTATTTTCAAAGAGTTTTCAGGCTTTTACTTGCCGAAATATCCCTCGTCATCAAATCTTTGCCGGAGCTGAAAGATGTTCCTAACGTCAACATGCGCTTCGATACTTTGCGGCTTGAGAGGATGGTCTTTCAAATTGCCAACACAACTGCCGAAAACTACAGCTCAATGGTGCAGGATATCCGATCTGGTAGGCTTACCGAGATTGACTACATCAATGGGTACATCGTCAGGCGAGGCGAAGAAAAGGGAATTCATTGTGTCATGAACTACATGCTTATGCACATGGTCAAAGGGAAGAACAAGAACACATCGCAGGAGAAGGCTGATGTGCTGCCGTTTGCGGGTCGAAGTTGACGAAAAGGTATTCCCAATCTACCATAACAAATATATACTGCTAGGCGACTGTGTACTCTATTGGGCTACGAAAGCTTAACCCAGCTGTGCTGGAGCACGGACATTGTATGTATCCACGTTGGAAGCGCCAATATCACTGCTCAAGACCTTCTCGCGCACTGACTCGTCACCTCCGTTGATCATACTCTCCGAACACCGTGGATCACCAAAGCCTGCTGTATCATGTCTCTTATCTGCTTCCATCGACTCATCAGCAAATCCTTCGCGCATAGTGGTATTGCGTCGCCAATCCTCTCCAGAGTGCGCAATGCCTCCTCTGCCTCTGCCTCGTAGGGTAGCAAGATGCGGTCTTGCAGTAACATCGTCGCAGCGACCCTACTTTTTTCGTCCTCATTGCCCACGTCCGCCATAAACTTCTTCCAGTGATAGGTGCTCAGCGCTTGCCTTCGTATCGCCACTTGCGTTCGGAAACAGATGCCGTCGCTGTCGAGAGTGTAATTCCTGCGACCAATTAGATTAACTTCACCTGAACTACATTTTTCGAGAGCCGAGTACCCCCAATACCCAGCTTTCTCGAGACTCTTCCTTGAATTTCTATTGATTTGCTTGCCGGAGAAGAAGTCATCAAGCGGTAGACTATCGTATCTATTATTGTCCAGGATGAAACCATCTATGACCTGAGTAGAAGTTCGGCTTCAACCATGGAAGGGGTTTATCAACCTACATTCGCAGAGCAGAAAATCGTTGCTATGACTCCTATGAGGTACGAGAATCAATTTTCATCCTTAGAACACCAAATACGAGCAATGAAGCAACGGACATTGAGAGCCTTTAACTCCCGGACCATGTCTCGCAAACAGTTCAATGGCGCAAGTCTGAAAACGCATACCCGTAAGACGTAAAGATCTGTTCGCCAATATCTAGTCCCCGTCAGTCGAACTTCTCTGGCATACTCGGTCTTAGAATCATCGTACTATAGACGCGGTCGCTAGTGACCGTATAGCCCTTCCCGCTGAATTCCACACCACACTATCGCTCAGTACTCTTCTTTCCAAGCACGTATCAGTACAAGATACTCACTCCGTGATCTCTGTGGTTAAAGTAGTCAATGAAAGGACAAAGGACCATGCGGTCGTCGTGATTTCGTGCGGCCTTCCGTCCTGACACTTCGAAATAGAAGCTTCGCGTATTGACAATGAGCCAGTAGTAGGTGTATTCCGCGAAAGTGCGGTCGGGAAAAACGTTGGAAACAAAGCTCCAGTCTGCTTTGAGTTTCTTTTCCTGTCGAATCAACAGGGCCGTCTCCCTGATCTTCCAGAACTCACGCATCTGATAGTGAGCCCATCGACCTGCCATAGTGGGCGGCAGAATAAACACCGGACCTTCGCGCTGCTCAATACTGTAATGTGGGTTTCCGTCATTGTCAAGAGGTTCCTTCATGAAAGATGGCCAAAGAATTGGCATTGACTCTTGGAAATCTTGCATTGAAGGCCATGAATTCTTCCAAGGAGAATAGCGAGATGTAGCAGGGCCACCGAACGCAAGGAAGGAAGCCAAAAGACCATGAACAGTGATTCCATTATGCAGATTTTTGAAATCCTCCGGGACGGTATCTATGGTCAAAAGCACAGGAGCCGGCACTTGGCAAAGAACTTCACCAGCCTACTATCAAATTCAGCCTGTTGATCCTCGATCGAAGGCTACTGATTAATAACCTCAATTCTACGCTGCGCGACGACGCCCAAGCCATGCCCAGAGATGCTTGCTGGCCCCACGCCGTTGATCTGAACTCCTTGCTGTTTTGCCCATGCTGTGAATTGCTCATGATAAGCTCCGGGAGGGGATACCTCTGACATGGGGAGTCACTTGTCAGGGCAATTTGTCCATATCACGCCCTCTTTTGATCTTCTAAGAGTTGCGTTAGTCTGCCAGGAAATGTTAACAATAAAACACCTCACTTTATGGGAAGCACGCTAGAACTGGATCGGTTACGGCCGTTTTAGTACGCAACCTTGACCTCCATTGATCGCTTTTGGAAAAACTTTCTCGCAACGCTCGAATCACACAATTGCGCTGTAGAAAGTAGTTATACATATTCAAGTCTTTAGTAAGGCCAGTGCCACTCTCAATTGACTGCAGAGGACGCCCATACCCTTGTAGCCATGCCGGGAAAGGCCAACTGGCCCCAATGGGACCATGGGCACCAAGAGTTTAGAGAGCAGGCAATCATGCTCAGATTATCTATCGACACCATGCTCGAGCTTATGA
>NKYR01000222.1:11039-32292 GCA_003184365.1 Evernia prunastri | reverse complement strand
GCGGCTGCCATGCGCGAGAACACCCCCGTTCCCCGTTCCAGAACCCCCCCGAGGTCAGAAAAACTCCCAGATATCCCCGAGTACGATGGGGACATGGACAAGTTAGACGCTTGGGAACAAGCCTTGGTCCAGCGGATGGACAGTAACCATGACCGCTACCCTACCGACCGCGCCAAGATCGCATATGCGGAATCCAGATTGACTATCGGCAAGAAGGCCCACAATCTGATGAACCCTTACCGCAGAGACGGACTCTGCACCATTACCAGCTTTCATGACTGGAGGATCAAGTTGAGGGAAGCTTGTGGCAACCCTTTCGAGCAAGAGGATGCCCGACACTACATCCGGGAACTCAAGCAAGGCTCTATGCCTTTCGATGAGTACTATAATCTCATCTCTCAGAAGAAGGAACGTTCCTGCATGGAGGACGCATCCTTGATTGACGCTATGAAGCATAACGTTGATTATCTCACCCAGCAAGCTGGCGTCGCCTGGAGAAAGGCGGATGGTCAGCGGCCAAGTACCTTCGCCGAGTACGTTTCGATGTACTCTGAAATCGATATGGAACTCCAGCAGATCAAGCACCGCCTGCCCAAGACCAGCCAAACGTCTCCCAACCCGAGTCAATCTGCCTCGCGTAGGCCCCTTATCGTCGCTCCTGTCCCCGTCGCTCGCGCGAACGTAACCAGCGCCCCTGTTCGGGCGGTTACCCCTGTCGTCCCCCTTCCCAGTGGGGAAGCTATGGATCTCAGTGCAGCTCAGGCCGCCGTAAAAGGTCGGAAGTTGTCCGAGCCTAACGTCAAGACAATATGTGACAAATGGAGGCTTTGTTACTATTGCAAACTTTCCCATCCCGGTCTTGTTGCCAAGAATTGTCCTAACAGGACGACTCAACTCCGTTCTGGTTCCGTGACTGAATTAGAGGACGATCAAAGCGTCGCAGGAGGTGTCCCCCTGGATGCGGGAAAAGTTTAGTCCCTGCACAAAGTCGCGTGCCGGGACGAACCAAAGTCTTATATTTATCTTGGTGTCTTTTAGCCTCTTCGTTCAGCCCACCGTTGCAATCACATATAAAATTCTCCCCTGAGACCGCTTTACAGCTATTCGAGACTGATCCGATCTTTCGTGACAAACATATGGTCATCTCGTGTACCCTCCGTTTAGCTCAGTCTAGAATTGTAGTACGCAGCCTCGTCGACACCGGTGCTTCCGGCTATGCCTTTATAGATAAATCATTCGCGCGCAATCACGGCCTCGCCTTCCACGCCCTCCGCTACCCCCGTATCGTTCGAGGATTTGACGGTCAACCCTCCTCTACCGGCCGTATCACCCATTTGGCAGAAGCCATCCTAGTTATCCAAGGTCACGTGGAAAGAATGTTCTTTCATGTAACCAGTCTCCAGCAATACCCCGTTGTCCTCGGCCTCCCATAGCTTCATCGGCATGGCGTCACCGCCAATTTTGAAGAAAATTCCTTGACCTTCGCCTCGCCTTTCTGTTTAGAGAACTGTACTCCAAGTCCTGTCAAGGTTATCGCCGAAGATGAACCTTTCTTGATGCCAAAGGAAAACTATGAGGTTATGAAGTCTCAGGAATTCTCGCNGAAGCCATCCTAGTTATCCAAGGTCACGTGGAAAGAATGTTCTTTCATGTAACCAGTCTCCAGCAATACCCCGTTGTCCTCGGCCTCCCATGGCTTCATCGGCATGGCGTCACCGCCAATTTTGAAGAAAATTCCTTGACCTTCGCCTCGCCTTTCTGTTTAGAGAACTGTACTCCAAGTCCTGTCAAGGTTATCGCCGAAGATGAACCTTTCTTGATGCCAAAGGAAAACTATGAGGTTATGAAGTCTCAGGAATTCTCGCAATCTCTCGCCTCGTCTGTCCACGCCCCTGGTCACGGTTTATCAGGACAAGTCTCAACTCAAAAGGAGTCACCATCACACTCTGCAGGAGCAGTCCTTCATGCTCTGCAGGAGCAAGTCCCGACTCGAAAGGAGTCACCATCACGCTCTGCAGGAGCAGTCCTTCATGCTCTGCAGGAGCAAGCCCCGACTCGAAAGGAGTCACCATCACGCTCTGCAGGAGCAGTCCTTCATGCTCTGCAGGAGCAAGCCCCGACTCGAAAGGAGTCACCATCACGCTCTGCAGGAGCAGTCCTTCATGCTCTGCAGGAGCAAGCTCCGACTCGAAAGGAGTCACCATCACGCTCTGCAGGAGCAGTCCTTCATGCTCTGCAGGAGCAAGCCCCGACTCGAAAGGAGTCACCGTCACGCTCTGCAGGAGCAGTCCTTCATGCTCTGCAGGAGCAAGTCCCGACTCGAAAGGAGTCACCGTCACGCTCTGCAGGAGCAGTCCTTCATGCTCTACAGGAGCAAGTCCCGATTCAGAAGGAGTCAACCACGCCTTCAGTCCCCGTTAAGCCTAGTCATGATGATGAATATAGTCGTATTCTTACCGCCGCCAAGCAAGGGAAGTCCCCGAGAATCAAATATCGAAGTCCAGCCTCGATGCGTTCCAAGTCCCAACGCCAAGAGTGGCGATCCCAGCACCCCGTTAACCTCGATATCTGCGAGATAGGAGCTCGCCCATTCACGCGTCTTGTTCGATCCGATGAGCAAGCAGCTTTCAGTCTTTCGCTTATGGAAATCGATCGATTTCTAGGGGTACCTCAAGAGGACCCAGTTCCTGCCCTCAACGTCCCCAGAAGCACTGGCTTTCAGAGTCCCCGCCCTAGATTTTTCCCTGATCCCGCACGCTGCGCGGCCGACCAAGCCCATGATCGCGCCCTGTTTCAAATGAAGAAACAGCTTCACCTCGCCTCCGCTGTCACCCAAGATGAACTTCAAGCTTACCGAGACAGCAAGAATGTCGACCCCGCCACGATCTTGCCCCGACGTTATCATGAGTTCCTCGATGTGTTCTCCAGGAAGGACGCAGATACCCTGCCCCCGCATAGGCCCTACGACCACGCCATCAAGCTTAAAGAAGGCTTGCAACCTCCCTCGACTGCCTTGTACGGGATGAGTCGTGATGAAATCCTCGAACTCCGTCGTTACTTAGACGACAACCTTGCCAAAGGCTTTATTAGGGCCAGCCGTTCTCACGCCGCATCCCCCGTCCTGTTCGTCAAGAAGCCTGGAGGAGGCCTTCGATTCTGTGTTGACTATCGAGGCCTGAACTCCGTCACCGTAAAGAATCGGTACCCCTTGCCCTTGATCTCCGAGACTTTGAACCGCTTAAGTCGCGCTAAAGTGTTTACCAAGCTGGACATCATCTCAGCGTTTAACCGCCTCCGTATAAGGGAGGGTGACGAAGAACTCACCGCTTTCCGCACCCGTTTCGGCCTCTTTGAGTACCTGGTTATGCCCTTCGGGTTGTGTAACGGACCCGCCTCGTTTCAGCATTATATCAATGACACCCTTCGAGAGTATCTAGACGATACTTGCACCGCGTATCTAGATGATATCCTGATCTACAGTGATCTTGTGGAGGAACACGAGATCCACGTGAAGCGGATACTTCGCAAGCTTCGAGAAGCCGGACTCCAAGCCGACATCACCAAATGTGAGTTTGACGTCTCCGAGGTCGCTTACCTGGGCCTCATCGTTACCACCACCGGGATCAAGATGGATCCTAAGAAGGTAGACACTGTGTTGAATTGGCCCCCTTTGACAGGTGTTAAAGATATTCAAAGTTTCCTGGGATTCGCCAACTTCTATAGGCGTTTCATTCATGGTTTTAGCAAGCTCGCGGCCCCTCTCACGGCCCTGACCCGTAAAAACACGGAATTCCGATGGGATTCGGTATGTCAATCTTCGTTTGAGGCTTTAAAGAAAGCTTTCACCTCCGACATAGTGTTGATGCACTATCACCCCGACCGCAAGTTGATCGTGGAAACCGATGCCTCCGATTACGTGTCGGGAGGTATTCTGTCCCAGTACGACGATAGTGGTAGCTTACGTCCCGTGGCGTACTTCTCCAAGAAGCACAATCCAGCCGAGTGTAATTATGAGATTTACGATAAAGAACTCATGGCCATAGTCCGCGCGTTTGAAGAATGGCGCCCCGAGCTCGAAGGTTCGGCCTTCCCTATCGAAGTCGTGTCCGATCATAAGAACCTAGAGTACTTCGCCTCGACCAAGCAGTTATCCCGCCGTCAAGCTCGTTGGAGCGAGTTCCTCTCCCGTTTTGATTATCAAATCGCGTACCGCCCAGGTAAAGCCGGGGGCAAACCCGACGCACTAACGCGTCGTTCAGGAGACCTCCCTAAAGAGGGGGATAAAGCCGATCCAAGACACCAATATCAGCATCAAACAGTACTGAAAACACCCAATCTAGCCCCGGAAGTAATAAAAGATTACGCCTTGTCCCTTGCCTCCGTCACCCCAGTTCCTTCAATGAATGATCAAGAAATCTTAGTCCACCCCGTCCAGCTACATCTGTCTCCGATTCAGATGGATGCAGAAGTAGACCCAGACCCCGAACCCGAAAACCCCCTAGACCAGGAACCTCAGTTGGATGATGACCAACCGGATGACCCTAACGAAGATCCCAGAGACACCTTGACCCATCAACTATGGGACCATGCCACCCAGGCGGACCAGTTTGGTCCTAAAGTTCTAGAAATGCTGCGCTCTGAGGCGCGTTATCACAGCGGAATCCCTCTAGCCGAGTGCGAAGAGAGAGAGGGAGTTCTATACTTCCGAGGGAAACGTTATGTTCCGAATTCTAACAAGCTACGCCTTCGTCTTATCCAGTTAGCCCATGATAGCGTTCCAGGCGGTCATCCCGGCCGCACCAAGTGTTACGAGTTAGTCAATCGTGCTTACTGGTGGCCAAACGTTTATGCTACCGTCCAACGATTTGTGAGGAATTGTTATACCTGTCGGAGATCCAAGCCTTCTCGTCAACGCACCCAAGGTTGGTTACGCCCGTTACCCCCTCCTCAGCGACGCTGGAGAGACGTTTCCATGGACTACGTCGGCCCTTTTCCCCCTAGCACGTTTATGGGAATTACCTATCGTTACATCCTAGTTTTCGTCGACCGCTTGACCAAGATGCGGCACCTAGTACCCACCACCTCCATGGAGGCGGAAGAGGCTGCCACATTATTCTATCAGAACGTGTGGAAGCTTCATGGTCTCCCAGATATTCTTGTGTCCGATCGAGGTTCCCAGTTTACTTCAGACTTCTGGGAAGCCCTCTGCAAGCGCCTGAAAATCGATACCAGGATGTCCACAGGATATCACCCCCAGACTGATGGACAAACCGAACGTTTTAATGCGGTAATGGAGCATTACCTTCGTGCATACGTCAACTATTTGCAAGACGACTGGGCCGAATGGCTCCCTGGAGCAGAATTCGCCGCCAATAATGCAGACTCTTCGAGTACCCTCGCCTCGCCCTTTCTGGCCAACAGTGGTCAACACCCCCGTGTCGGCTTCGAACCAGCCGAGCCCTTGCCTCCGGACCTGACCGCTCAAGCCCGAGCTAACCTAATAGCCGCGGACGAGTTCACCACCCGTATGGAGGAGATGAATGATCATCTTCGAGATGAAATGCTGATCGCTCAAGCTATCTTTGAATCCTCGGCTAACCGCAGACGCCGTCCCTGCCCTCGCTATCTCGTCGACGATAAAGTCTGGCTGAATGCTAAGAACTTGAACACCGCCCGTCCCTCCGTCAAGCTCGACGACCACAATGTCGGCCCCTTCCGAGTCAAGAAAGTCTTCGATAACCCTCTGGTGATCCAGTTAGAACTCCCCGAGACCATGAAGGTCCATCCCGTGTTCCACGCCAGCCTGTTGCAGCATGCAGCCAATGACCCTCTGCCGGGTCAGAGACAACCTCCACGAGAACCTGTCGTCGCCGAAGATGGCGAGCGGGAATGGTTCGTCGATCGTGTCCTTAACTCCAAGCTCGACCGACGTTATAACCCTCCGTTATTGAAGTACTTCATCAATTGGGAAGGTCATCCCGCGACGTGGGAACCCTTTTATCTAGTCACCAACTGCCAACAGGCAATAGAAGAGTATCATGCCTCGTACCCCAATGCCGCAGGCCCCCACGTCAACCCTTGTACAGTCGAAAACTGCCAGTGCCGCGATCCTTAATTCATCCGGTCCCCCACGCTCTTCAGGAGCAGGCCTAACACGCTTAAAAGAAGCAAGCTCACCTCGTCTCGTCCCCTCGCCTCGTCCTAGGTTCCGCCGCGTTCCGTTACAGCTCGACTATAACTGCGCGATACCTCATTTCTCGCCTCGCCTTGTCCCACGCCCACCACGCTTTACCGAAGCAAGCCACCACGCTCTATAGGAGTAAGCCTATCACGCCTCAAAGAAGCAAGTACACCTTGCCTCATCTGGTTCCCGCCCCGTCCCCGGTCCGCCGCGTTCCGTTGTAACTCGATTGCAACTGCGCGATCCCCTTGTTCTACCTCGCCTTTTCTCGCCCTGCCTTGTCAATCTGTCTCACAGGAGCTCGACCTTAAAGAGGGAGCTACTGTCATGGTGCAGCCTCGTCTCGTGCTGATCTCGCCTAGTCTCGTTTAACCTTTACATCATCCGCGCATATCGGGTATATGGGAAATGAAGATGTGGGTTAAAGGACCGTGCGCCAGCTTCTATTTAGATAGCAGCTGGCCCTGCCCCAGCTTGATTCCTTGTCTTTCGTCTTGGCCTTTACCTTAGTCCTAGCCATAGAGAATGAGATTCCTCTTATCAAGCCTCGTTCCCTGACAATTATTTAATTCGATGAAGCATATTGTTGAAAGAATACAGTCATAATAGAATCAAATGCAGTCTCGAGGATCTGTTTCATTGATGTAACAGCGCGATTTTCTGAAACCAGAAGACTTGCAACCACATATAGTGTAGTTATCTGCTTAAGATATCTGTCATCTCATAGAATTTTAATTATGTGTGATAGTTGACAATACTTCGTATTATACTCAGTGATAGATAGTAGTAATAGAAGAATTGTTAACTAATTGATAAGTATATATATATATGTATAAAGGATGCTGGTGAATAGTGGTGGCAAATACTTGAAGAGTGCGGAGTTATTCTAGTCCTAAGCCTACATAAGCCGTTGTATGCAAATTGCACTAATTCTGCAATTTGTATGCAACGGTGAGCAAATTGCGCAATTTGCCTACCCCTATGTAGACATAAAATTCATACCCGCGTCTATTTGATAACCGCCGAGACGAATGTAACAAATATGTTAACTTTCTTCGCAGTTATTAGCTTTATTATATACGATTGAATATTATAAAAATTAATGTGTTATAATTTTCTTATATAGATAAATTGTATTAGATCTTAGAAGTAATAATTAAAGTTCACTGAAGCAGAAAGATATAGTGATATCAGAGTGGGTGTAAGGGCCATGAGGTCTCTAGGCATGAGGCGGCCTGCCAGAAGTCCAGGAATCCAACATACATCTAGCCAGATCCGGGAGACTATCCCTCTGGTGCAGCTGTGCGGCTATAGCAGTCGCATAGTAAGTTTGCTTGGCATGGGGGTGCACTCTCCCCTGCTAAATATGCTGCCTCTGAGGATTCCCACTTGGGTTCCTCAGGATTCAGTCTATCTAGTAACCAATGTACGAGTTGCTCAGTCACGCATGCCTAGACCCCGTTACAGTGGGAAAAATTAGGTAGTAACAATTTGTTACATCTCTGTAGTGATACCATGCTGAGCCCCAATGTAGGTCTGTCATGTCACAATTCAGTATAGCTATACTGCTATGCTGCGATGCTTGGTCTCCAATATAGTAGTATACTCGTATCCACCAGGAAGCGCACCACCCTAGCAAATGCACCACCTCTAAAATCCGATAATTCCGTCTCACAAAAAATGCATCATTATTTCCTATATATTCATCCTAGACAGCCACCCACCATGTTCTATATAGAATATATATATATATCAATCATTAATAGTATCTAAGCACCTCCTGAAAGTAAAGTTAAGAACTCTTAACTCCAGAATTCTTCCTCTGTAGACAAAAATTGCCGTGCACCACCCTCAGAATTTTATGCACCACCCTCAAATTCAGCTTAGTACGATTAACTAACTAATCTTCTCTTTGACTAGAGTAGACGTCTATACTTTTAAATAGAAAATTCTTCTTACACGCATTTGTTTATAAGATCTAGTTTTTTTTATTAAATGATTGCTTTAATAATATAGAGAGAGAAAGGCGGACAAGTAATAGAAGCTCATTTTTTACGTATAGTAGTAAAAGACTTATAATAACTAATAAATGATAAAATTACTATAAGATATATATAGATATTTTACTATCTACGAAGGATTAGTATCGCGTAATGTTTTCGTGTCGAGTTATAATACAATTTTAGGGATAAATAGATATTTTTTTAGGATGGTGCAAGTAAAGAATGCTCATTTTCTACGTAGTGAAAGACTTGTGATAGTCAAAAAACACTACAAATAGCTGTAAGTACTATCTACGAAGGATCAGTATCGCGCAACATTTTCGT
Organism: Evernia prunastri; assembly: GCA_003184365.1. Taxonomy (NCBI): domain Eukaryota; kingdom Fungi; phylum Ascomycota; class Lecanoromycetes; order Lecanorales; family Parmeliaceae; genus Evernia; species Evernia prunastri. The sequence continues at coordinate 23,784 of NKYR01000222.1, read as the reverse complement.
GTCGAGTTATCATACAATTCTGATGGTAAGTTGGCTTTTTTTTGAGTGACGGATTTATCGGATTTTAGGGGTGGTGCATTTCCCAGTGAGTTGCATTTCCTGGTGGATTGTTGTACGAGTAATCCTCACGTGGCGGACCACACGCGGGTTTGGACAGGCTGCTTACGGCTGGCAGGCGAGACCCCAATGAGCTCACGAATTGCGGGAAGGAGACAAAGTAAGTTCGAATAAGTAGTTAGGCTCGTCGTAATGAGATAACCAACCTTTTGAATACGATTCAAAGTTTAGGCAAAGGGTAAACGACGACCAAGACTGGGGTTTAGTCGGTCGCGCCGCATGTCGCTACTGCTTCGCGCTCTGGCATGGCGCATGGCGCATTTCTAAAGTGGTCTACGACGACGAAGATTTTTTTCCCATATGCAATTGACACATTTCCTTTTATCTCTTTCAGGGCAATCACGGCAATCACATACTCTTTTCCACCCACCCTTGCCTGTATCTAGTCTATGTAGCTAGCTACCATCTCCAAGGCATGTCGCAACAGATATGGTAATTCTTCCCAGAGCTATGGTATGTCTGTTTTGACCAATGTTCGTTCATATACCTTGGTGTGGTATGGCCTAATCGCAACTACGCTTCACCAGCTGCCCCACGAGCGCGCGACGATGTCGCAAACGCCAATCCCCCGCTCGCATTCCCCTCCGAATCCTTCGGCTACCCGTCCACAAACAGCAGCTCGAACAGGTCCTTCATCTTATCCCTGACGCTCCGCATTTGCATCTTCGTCTGCTTCAACGCGGCCATCCGTTCCTCCCGGTCCTGCACGCCGCTTCGGTGCATGCTTTCGATCGCTGTGCACCACGATTGCGCATCTTTCTGTCTCGAAGAACGACGGGGTTAGAAGAGGGGAAGGTTGTGGGGTTCATGCGTGTTCTGTGCCATGGGGGGTTTTGCCTCACGTAGTCGAGGTGGAGATCTTTCAAGGTCGCCGTCAACAGCTTGTCTTGCTCCTGTATTTTCAGCATGGAGTGGGCGAGCCTACGGTGTAGCGTATCAAGGGCTACCGACATGTTTGAGGGCGAGTTGAACGTGGGAAACACTTTTGATTCGGGTGATTGGAATGCTTTGAGGATTAAATGAGGTATGAGACGACTTCAAGAGTATGTGGGTTTTTATAGGTGGCCACGATGGATCGCCTGCCAGTAGGAACGAGAACACGAAAATGGACGCGCCCGTCAAGTGACCAAGCCAAGGTGACGTGGCAGACAAGAAAACGATGCGCTGGATGATGTGCTGTTCAAAGGTTATATAGATATTAATTGTGGATAGATCCAGAGATAGCCTAGGCTTTGCTCGGGACACGGAGCAACTATGTCTGAATAACATTAATTGCCGTCCCTTGTCTTTTCTCTCTTCTTTCTCTGTTCTCTTCTATTTCCTCTTCTCCTACCGCATGACAATTTAAACCCATCCCTTTCTCCTCTTAGTAGCCTTGCCATATTGTCGTCAATGGTCACAGGACAGCTGAGCAAATGTATATGGGGCATCCCAGCACCGGACTAGCAAGCAGATAGGATACTAGAATAAACAATTCTGTTGTGTCCGGTGCTCAGAAGCCCCCGTTCTCCTAGCAGTATAGACCAACCGCGGCGAAGGTGAAAATTATTAGTAGGTATAAGGGGGAAGGATTCAACAATGACATGTTGACGAAAGAGGTGAATCCACGAAGATTCCGATCTTGGTGGAGGCTCGGTATCCTTAGAGCTTCCTCCTGAAGCCTTCTCTTGCCTGACACGACCATGAGACGAAGACCATTCCTATGGATAGCCTTAAGAATGCGATATGCGATCCCTCCCAGAACCTTCATATTAAACTCCATCTGGGAGGACCGTCCCCAACTAGCTCATGCTCCGATGCACTATTATGGTGAACTTCATGAACTTCGTTTCCAAGTAACTCATGCTTTGGTGCATCGCGCTGAGTCAATTCGTAATATGTAATGTCAAGCTCTCCAATCATCCCGCCTTCATGTTCTTGCGTCTCAAGTCTTGTATGTTTCCGTCCCGAAGAGCCTTCTCCCATCTGACTCCGCAGTTGAAGGAGACGCTGTCTGAACTTTCGATTCTGGAAGATGAAGAATGTAAGGACCACGAGCAAGATGACGACTATGGCAACTGGTATACCCACTTCTATCCACATCTTAGAATTGTGACTGCTATCTGTAGGTTGCGGTGAAGGGATGCTGGTGGGTGTCGTGGACAAAACCTTTGTCGATATCGCAACAGAGGTTGGGCTTATGGATTGTAACGTTGTAGTCGAAGTGGGGCTTATGGATGGTACGGAGGCACGGCGAATCGAGGATGTCGAGGAGGTCGAGGAGGTCGAGGATGTCGAGGATATCGAGGATGTCGAGGATGGCGCAGACGCTGCTGCGAGTGTTGTCCTCAAGGAAGTTGAAGTCGTCAAAGCCGCGGTGGAAGACGTTGAGGCCCCAGCCACCGTTGATTGACTGGAGTATTCGATTGCAACAAATGGATATGGCTCGAGTGAGCTAGTTATAGTAGTATTGCAGCAATCAGAACCACCGAGGGCTTGTCCTGCCGCACCTGCACAGCACCAGCTGTTGCCGTTGGGATCGCAACGACTCACTGCTCCGAAGCCGTCGGATTGGCTTTGGTCGCAGAACGAGATACAGTTCAGGTAGCTGGGATTCGTGCAAGTGCTTTTTGCGTAGCTAGTCGTTCCATGCAGTCGACAAAGTCCATTGGAGAGACAGCCCAGCCATTACCACAACACGTAGATAGGTTGGGAAAACCGCAAGCATAATTGTTTGTCGCTACAGTTCCGTCCGGAGCATAGCAAATGGTGTTGCTGCTCATTCTCTCAATCGGATTCCGAATAACTAACAACTGAAAACCGGGTGTATGTGAAAGTGACTACTTGAGACATCTGGACATAGCTGTTGAGTCTTGTAAAAAATGTTTCCAAATGTGTGGACGTGGCATCTCTCCGCTCTGCCCCAGTGCCTTGTCTCGTGGCGAGGCTGTGATGCTGTGCCTTGAAACAGCCACCTCCTACCGTACCTCTTTTAGGAAGTTTGATGCAAGAGAGTGCCAAATCTGGAGCGGCTCCAATGCAATGTCCTGTTTCGGTGTCTAGCCCGGCTATGCATCTTGAGTACAGATGGAAAAAGTAGCAATGCTGCTCCAGGAACCGGCGGTGACAGGCCTGAATCAATAACAAATGAATTTGTAGCAAAGAATGAGGATGACAGAATAAACCAAGTGACTTAAAGTATCATGTAGATCTGCTTTTATCCGTAAGGTAGGTGTCATTAGGGAATAGAACACACTCAGCTAGTTGGGAATGGAAGGTCCAATCCTCCCGTGAAGATAGCCCGGCTCAAGCCCGGCTACTGCACCCTTGGGAATAAGGCTACGGGACTCCGCTCGGCGAAAGCGAACCCACCTTACCCTATTGTACTACTGGCTCCTAAGGTACCTAGCCGAGCTAGGATCCCTTAGATCGAGCCGCTAGTGACGACTTCTCTTCTTTGCTCTTTAGAAGGCGATTCACTCAGACCACGTAGTCCACTTTAATGGTTGCTCTTTAAAAGGCTATTCACTCAGACCACGCAGTCAACTTTAACGGCAGAAAATAGAATGGATTAAAGAATGCAAGCCGGTTACATCCAAGCACCTCATCTATTGCACGATTCCCCTACTCTATCTACTGCACCTCGAGATGAACATGTCCTACGCCTTTGACAAACACATTCCTTCCTCAGGAAAATAATTGTGAGAGACCTCCCTTGTCAATGTCTACCAGATTCCCACTGAGGAGGACGTCTCAAAGCTCCCCCGTCCGCCATCCTTCTCAGCCTCCAAATGTGCCAATCCGAAGGTCCGTCGCCGATCACCATTATACCGTTACCAAGCATGTCGCCTGCTTCCGCACCCTCATTAGGTACATCCTGAACAGCTCTTCCATTAGGCGGCGTAAGAATCGGAAGCCTTAATGTCTCAATTTCCCTTAGTTGCTCCCCAAAGGGCTCCGACCAGGACGGATCTATTGGAGGCAGGAGCTCAACGCGACACATTGGACAGCTTCTTGGAGATCTATCTCCGTCCGATGACAACCACTTGAACACGCAATCTTTACCAAAGATGTGACCGCATGGGAGTAGGACTGGCGACTCTTGTGTGAACTTTTTGGTGAATGGCTCCAGGCATATGTGACAAGTCTTTTGGTCGTCTCGTAGGTTTGCCAGTTTGAGAATTGGTAGGTCGGCGACGAACTTGGTCACTGCTGACTGTGGGCTCGAGGCGGTGGTATCCATAAGAACTAGTTCCATGGCAGCGATCGGAGAGTTGTTATGGCTCAGGGGTAGAATTCGCAGCTTCAACCTCAAGTGACCAGCAAAGTTTGAGACTTCGATAGGTTACTCTTTTTGATCCGTGCGCCAGATTAGTATACTGAGAGGTGTTGGGCGAGGTATCGAGCGAGGTGCTGTGTCAAAGCATGCTGCTCATGGTGGAAGCCGAGAGAAGACACTAAGAGTGTTAGAAGTTCAACGTGAATGGATGAATGAGTGTTGTAAATGATACAGAGAACGGACAGTACAACACAGACGCATGGATCTGAAATTGTGGGCATAGATCATTCCAATTACGGATTTGCCTATGGCCCTGCCAATACTGCTTAGATGTTCAACAGTCCTCCTAGCATGATTCCCTGCATCTCTCACCTTCTGGAGAGAATTGCATAAAGGACCAATAGACACAGACAGTGGACCAGCCACCGAATGTGCTGACAAGCGCAAAATGGTCATCGCTCCAACCAGCACTTCTCTCGCTCTGACGAACGAGCATCCTGTACTAGCTTGCTGCACCGCTTGGGCGCCCTTGGCCGTTTATCACCGCTTGCCATATTGCACGACACAGTCTTGACTTTGCCTCGCCAACTGCTCCTTCTCCAACTTGGCCAAATCCTTCTGGTGTGCTTTTTCCTTCATCTTGTTGCGCTTCTTGTCCGCATCTGCATCTTGTCTTGCCTTATTGGCCTTGAGCTGAAACATCATGCGATCATGATAAGGGCATTGGCGTTGCCCCCGCTGGACAGTTTCCTTCCATTTATAGTCCTCGTTCTTGCAGATGAGGTACCAAGACCGGCTCGAGCGCTCTTTGGGAGCAGTCAGCCCTCTGGGATCAGTCAGGTAACGCATGTGCTCGTCACTGGTATCGACGGGATGCTGGTTGGTTTTTGGGATCAGCAGATGCGATAGAAAGTCTGTCTTCTCTACGGCAGAGCAGAAATCATGATTGTTTGCGTTGCCGTGGTAATATTGGCAGCCGCATGGCTGATACAGCGTATAGTTGAGTATGCACATCCTACATGTGCTACCGAGGAGGTATTATAGTGGTCTTGGCGGATGCAAGGTTGAAGTTTGACGAGGGGTTCGAATGTGGATATAATAGGGTAGATTTGGATGATTTTAGACTTGTAAAGGGAATAGCGAGAGTGTTTTCGGTGGTATTGTTGGATCTCTCGGCGGCGGGAGGTTCGAATGTGAATGGCAGTGGCTGTAGAAAGGCAGATAGAACATTCTACAGGCTTTCATTATTGTTGGGAGACAAAGCCTTTTACAATAAAGGATGTAATGATGAAACGACAAGGCGGCAGTGAAAGGTGTTATTATTCCTTGTTGCCACACAGAGAACACGACCAATGTAAGTGACACAAAGCACGCAAGAGAATTTACGATAGAAAGAGAAAAGAGTGGGTGCGAAGACATGGTGAATCTTGGCAAATTATCTCATACCCCAATGAAACAGGAAGACGCCTCGTATTGAAAGCGTTCAAACCATGGTCCAGAATCTCATACCTACAAAAGTGCAGAGCTGACTTGTTAAGCAGGGTCTGTTGATAAACGACCAGCACCACACGGCCATATCTACATGAAAGACAAAGTAGCGAAAATCATGCGTACGTGGGAATTTTCTTAGGGCCTAAAGTCCTACGAAGGAAGGAGAATCACATCAAGCATTGCAAGCGGGACTTAGTCATGTCAATTCTCCTATCTGCATAATTGTTACTACGTACCATGAGCGATAGAGACGACTGTAGAGGAGAGATGAGATTTGTCATGTCATGTTGGTGTGGACATCCAAAGCATTATCTACATGGATTATCACCGTCTCTGAGCTATCAACAAAAGCTCCCGAATGCCCCCGTCATCTTGGGCTCGAGGGTTAGTAGCTATCATTTGTTGAAAGCGAGAACAAACAAGATTTCATTCCATCGTGGACCAGCCACTGGACCGCCCAGAACCGAATGAAGCGCCCGGCCCCTCCCAACGCACCTCTTACTGCACGATGCAGCAACTTCCACCACTTCCTTCCATGTCCAGCTCCTTTTCTTTGACCTTGTGTGAATTACTTGCTTTCGCCTGTTTCCCAGCTGCATCTTTTTGCGCCATTCCCCTCTCCTTCTTCTGTTGCTTAGCCTCAATTCTTGCCTGCATTGCTTCCTCCACCTTCTTCTTCCTAGCGTCGTAGTTATTTTTGCCCTCTTCATCCCATTTCTCTCTCAATCCACCACGCCCATGGTAAGGACAGTGACTTGGGTTACTCCTACTGTCCTCAAAGCGGTGTTGATTGCAGCCATGCTGGGGGAACTGCTCGTTATCGTCTTCAGGCATTGTCCTGAAGATTACTCCGTTGTCCTCGTAGTTGAGTTTGCCGTATCTATCTTTCTCAATCACCACGTAGGTGGGTATAGGTTTCTTGTCTTGCCACCCGTAGGCGTTCAGATGTTCTTGACAATAGTCGACTTTGCTATGGTAGCGCAGGCAGGGGCATGAGGGGCATGGACCGCACTTTGTGTAGGTGAATATGCACATGGTGCTCGTGTGTGGGAGAGAGTATCGTGCTGTGCTGGGTGCGTGCTGATCTCTAAGCTCGTCGATGACGTGGACGTTGACTGTGTTGGTCTGAGATGCACTCTGTTAGGGTTTCCAGAGGGAGATATGATATGGTGTGCTATGGCGTAGTGCTGTATGGTGTGGTGTGGTATTTTATGGCTGTGGACTGGGTATCTGGAGACTAGACTGCTAGGCGGAGAAGATATCGAACGTATGGTACAAGTTTCTTGGCTGTTGTCCAGCAGACTGTGAATTTCATAGTAGCGATCTGGAGTTTCTATCTCTGGGGACATGCAAGTTTTTATACCTGAACCTGAGCTCTGAAACAAAGCTGGTGTTGAGTGTCTTCATTGCTCACCAGCAGCTGCTACACGGAGTCGACCCTCATGTCGTGTCGCAAAAATCCCGGTCGGCCCCAAAGCACCAATGGCTGACTTGGTCGCCTTTTGGTATTTGCGGTGGAGTCCGAGGGGACAGAGCAAGAAAGTAGAGTATGGATGAATGTGATGTAACAAGATGTTGAAACGAAATACGAGCTGATGAAACAAGATACTGTAACATACTGTCAAGATCGGGGTTAAAGAGAAGACCGACATGCTTGGGCTGAGACTCGAAACCAGTGTTGCAGGTGATGTCGCAGGAAGTGTCGGAGGATTGACTGTAAGGTTATAAGTCGGAGCATGTGAGTGCTTCTGCTGCGTCTATAAAGACGGAGCAAGCTCTCCCTCACAGCTCTCTACCAAATCCACCATCATCAGCTCCTCTATTGCCTCTCGTCAGCACCCAACCCTCATCAACCCACCACACTCACAGCGAAGCCACCCATGCATTCCATCTTCTCAACCCTCCTTGCCATCCACGCCTTGAGCGCCGGCGCTCTCGCCACACTTGCACCAATCGACGGCCGCTCCGGCGGTTTCGGGACCGTGGGTCAAGATGCCAACCTCACAGTCACCATGTGGAGCGGCTCTGGTTGCTGGGCTGCAGACGAACCCAGCGTTAGCGTCGACATGTCCTGGGGCGTGATGCAGGCCATCGCTATTCCAATACAAGCTTTCTCTCTCAACCGAGTGCTGGGAGAAACCGAGCGCCTCGACTGGAGTGCCGCTGCGCCAGATACCCCGGGCGCAAGGAGGGCTCTCTCAGAACGTGTCAACCTGGCTTGCGCGCATTACATCAGATCAACGAGTCAGAACCCGGAGGGCAGCCCTTTGCAGAGCGGAGAGTGCGTCTCGCTAGATTTGATGGTAAATGTGAGTTAATTGTTTTAAGGGCGAGCGATGTGCACTGACCAATGTTTTGTTCCTAGTGCGTGAATTTATTGGATTCGAGTCACTCTTCGGAAACTTGAGGAGAAGTCCAATGGCAGTGATGGAAAGCATGGCGGTGAAGGGTCTGTGGAGGCAGCTGGGGTTCTTTACTTCTCGTTAGCTGGCATAAGTACGTGTATGAAAAATCCAGAAAGGTGAATTATCAAAGGGTGCTTTGAGCGCCCTCCTTTTGGGAGACAGAGACTATTAGAAAGGATAATTGAAAGACGGATATGTGTACAGACTTGTAATTGGCTTAGCATACTGTGCCTAATGAAACAGCACATTACCTTGTTTCACGTCTGTCCGTTGCCGCGATCGAGGGGGAAATGACCAATGTAACACGAGCCAACAGCATCGAAGCAAAGGACGAAACCAGAGTTTCAGTATGATTTTTCAGGGACCTTGGGGGAAGCAGTGTGTGAGTCAGAGTACCGAATTCCCTTCCAGCTCCACGATACAATGGCAGAGCGTTTGCACCGAACTTCGCAAACCTCAGACCCACCCATAGCCAACCCTTCCTCTCCCCAACCCCAAGCACCAAGACTCCAACCCACCTTCCCCAACCACCCAAAAAATCCCACAATGCGCATCCCAGCCTCCACTCTCCTCCTCACCCAAGCGTTGAACGCCAGCATTATCCTCGCCAAATCCGGTATCACAACTCCATGGCAAGTCACAACATCCCCAGACATCGACATCACAGTCTGGCCAAGCGCAGACTGCAACGGCCAGAAAAAACGGCGGCAAATTCAACCCCCATCCGGCGGTGCTGTTGTCCATGGAGCCGATAGGGGAGAACTACGTCACCAGCATGTCGGCCGGCTCGTACTGGCTCAGTCGAGACCTGCACGACGACGAACGCCTCGACTGGAGCACATGCGCGGACGCGTCAGGGCCGTGTGATCCTGTTGGGGATATCAAGGGGCCGTGTACGATGTTCCTGCTCAGGACAAGCCCGGATTCGAATGGGAACGCGTTGCATATGAACACTTGCTATTTGCTGGAACCGAAAGCAATGGTAAAGTCGTCCTTGGAAAAACGGTCACTCGTGCGTCACGTTCATATACTGATGCTTTCGGCGTTCTAGTGCGTGAATCTCTGGAACGTGTCTCAGCCTCCTGAATATATGAAGCCGTATCTCGGTGGATCAAATTCGGAATGATGGTGATCGGATTACAGCGTTTGCTTATTTGCCTAGCGCCTTCTATGCGTTCCTTCATTAATTTTGCATACATGTAGCTAGCCACTCCTTGTCCCCATCAGCCATAAACATAATTGATGATCCCATAGCTAGACTCACCATGCACTTTTCGTCACCACTGCTACACCCCGCTGAGAGATGATAAGCCCGAATGTTATGATGATAAGAATACTCAAGCATCATCAAGAATCTATCTTCCTGTCACGTTCCGAAGACGAACTCAACGTTGTTTCTTTTGTTAGACTAGACGACCTTACGCCCCAAAAGAGACACCCTGAAAGCTTTACAAGAAGCAGGCTGTTCCATGCTGGAACAAGATAGCCCTGATGTCAGAATTTGTTGGTTCCCAGCCTCCTTCCGGGATATCAGCCGAGGTTGCTATGCCAGCCACTGAATTAGTAGGGCATATAAGTATACCTCCCAGGGTAGCTCTGAGATAAAGAATTTAAGCAACGTACACACCACTCATCATGTACCTGATATTCTGACACCTGGAGACCAACAAGAAGCAAACCATTCCACCACGCCGAAAAGCGATACCCCTGAAGCCCTACAAGAAGCAAACCATTCCACCACACCCAAAGAGATACCCTGGAAACCTTGCTCAAAGCAACCCAGTCCAAACACGCCCAAGAGAGAACACCCTAAAAACCCGGCAAAGAAACAGGCTATTACACGCCCAAGAAAGGGCACCCCGAAAACCCTGCGAGAAGCAAATCAATCAAAACATCACAAAACCTCGGGATAGAGGAGAAACGACAACCATCAAGACAACAATAAGACCCCCAGAACTGAGGGGGAAACGACAACACCAAACAATCACCCCAGGATGGATAGAGAGAAAACGTTTTCCACCGAAAGACATTAACAAACAAATCACCACATACCGAATATGACAACGCATTCATGACAAGACACTGCATTCTTTCAGCAACCAGAATCAGCCCTGCCCCCCCGCCCCCCCCGAGTGAATAGCTAACAACGCAAACAAATCGACTGCAGAAATCCAACACAACAAGATATCACCAACGCTCAGAAGCCCAAAGAGACTCCTATCAATCAGCATAAGAGACCTGAAAGGAGCAAGATCGGAGAACCTAGAATTTATTATTATCGGGATTCTTCACTCAGGACTAACAGTTTGTCAGCGTTTTGCTTTAGTTGCCTAGGCGCCTTCCGTGCATTCCATGTATAATTCCATCGTTGTTGTTACAGACATGTAGCTTAGCCTCTCCTTGTGACCCATCAGCCCATAAGCTGGACTCACTGTGCACTTTCGATCGCCATTGCTGTGCCCCGCTGAGAGAGGGAAGAGGGGTGGTTGGAGAGGATTCGGAAGCTAGGATAGCCTGATATATCCGCCGTGGATTTTTGGCGATGTGAGGATGGCTATATGCAAGTGGTCTCTGGTAGATTTAGCTCAATTTGGGAAAAGTTGCGTCAGCTCCAAAGTGTATATTACTCTTACAAAAACGCGAAAGGGAGATTTTTCATGCTAAAGTCATACAGATTTCCAACCCACCGCAAACGTGCGCAAATTGTGTACTTTCAGAATGCAAAATAAATTAGAGAAACTTTTGTGACCAGGTTTTTACCACTCCCTGATACTCCCATCTGGCCCGGTGAACCCTTTCAGCGACCAGGCGGGCGCCGTCTTTGCCACCTCCCTGACCTCTTCCTCGTCGACCTCGATGCCCAGACCCTCGCCGTGCAAGCCTTCCACATACCCATCTCTCACGTCCCAAACACTCTTGTCTTTCACATAGTTGGTGATATCGTACTGTCCCACCTCCACGTTGTAGTGGATGCCGAGACTCATCTCCTGGATCACGAAATTGGGAGTGGCCATTGCGAATTGTACACACGCCGCCAACGCTATAGGTCCAAGGGGGCAGTGGGGCGCAATGGCGACGTCGTATGCTTCAGCCATACTCGCGATTTTGCACAGCTCTGAGATACCTCCGCAGTGCGAGATGTCGGGTTGGAGAATGTCGACGGAGGTGTCATGTAGAAAGCGTTTCACGTCCCAGCGGCTATACAGGCGCTCACCAAGAGCGATAGGTATTGTGGTAAGAAGCGAGAGCTGCTTGATGCTTTCCGAGTGTTCGGAAAGTAAGGGCTCTTCAATGAAAAGAGGATGATACGGCTCCAGTGCCTTAGCCAATTGCTTCGCCATCGGCTTGTGCAACCGGCCATGGAAGTCAAGCCCAGCATCCATGCCCAATGCTTTCACTGTTTTCAGTCTCTCCACACTTGAATCCAGTGCGCGCGGCGAGTCCAGCCAATCTATATCTTCAGTCGCATTCATCTTGATGGCCGTAAATCCTTGCGCAATGCGCTCCTTAGCTGCCTTTTCGACGTCTCTTGGCCTATCACCGCCGATCCAAGCATAGACTCTTACTTTGTGCCGTACTTTGCCACCGAGGAGTTGGTAGAGAGGAAGATGAAGGCGGCGCGCTTTGAGGTCCCAGAGGGCGATGTCGATACCTGAGAGGGCGGACATGAGCACGGGACCACCGCGGTAGAAGCCCAGACGGTACGCGGACTGCCAGAGGTGTTCGATGTCGCTAGAGGGAGGAACATGTTAGCATGCGTGCGCATCGTTTGGGAAATGTGTATGCTTACTCGGCCTCATAGCCCACGAAGCGACCTCGGAGGGAATCGAGACAGCCTTCGACAGCGAGTGTGTGACCCTCCAATGTCGATTCGCCCCAGCCATAGTTTCCCTGCTCATCGCAGACTTTGACGAATAGCCAACGTGGAAGGACACGGAAGTATTCAATGGTCTTGATCTTGGCCATTTTGATTGCTGGGGGGTGTAGAGAGGAGGGAAAGACGCGAAGGAAGGGAAGGGAGGAGAAGAATGAATGGCGGAAAAAGAGGAGGAAGAAGGAGAAGAAGAGTACCCATGCAATCGCATGAATGGGCGGTGACAGAGAGTTGCGAGTGGCACGCCTGGGCGCTACTGGGAGAATGGGGTGCAGGGTATCAGGGAAAATCGGCACAGCTGGCGCTTTTTCAATTCGTTCGGAGTGGATTGTTGGCCAGCTTTTGATCTGAGCTCTGGAGTACCGAGAGGATTTATTTCAAATGAGGCATGTTGCATGCATATACGCGAATTTTGACAGCGGCAGATCGACATTCTGATGCACATCATAAGGAGACTGCCCGGGACTGGGTTTCAATGACCGCCAGTCGAAAATTGGGTCGGCTTCTTCTTCTTCTTCTTCTTCTTCTTCTTCTTCTTCCTCTTGAGTTGGGACGTCGTCGTGAGGAGGACAATGTGTACATGTGTATGTAGTAGGCGTC
>NKYR01000222.1:0-11032 GCA_003184365.1 Evernia prunastri | reverse complement strand
ATCATAAGGAGACTGCCCGGGACTGGGTTTCAATGACCGCCAGTCGAAAATTGGGTCGGCTTCTTCTTCTTCTTCTTCTTCTTCTTCTTCTTCTTCTTCCTCTTGAGTTGGGACGTCGTCGTGAGGAGGACAATGTGTACATGTGTATGTAGTAGGCGTCGGCTGGGATGTAGCATCCTCCGAAGGGACAAGTGTCGAATAGGTGGACTTGCGGCACATAGCAACTGCCTGTCTGCCCGTCGGTCTTGTGTCCAGCTTATTCACATGACAGACAGCATCTGTCAGTGAGTGAACAGATGCACTTATATTGAGGCCGATGCAAAGGAAGACAAATCCATCTCGTCAAAGTAAGGAAAGAATGATGGAATGACCAAGGCATTGTGTAGAAGAATACCTTAGGCACTTCGAATAGGCTAAGGTAGGTAGTAGAGTACGCTGTCAGCACACCATAGCCACCCCCCGCGCCCCCGCCGCTTCAGGGTTCCCGGTTCCTGATCCTCAATCTCGACAATAGACCGCAGTCGCAGTGATCACTTCCCTTTGTCCTCAGATGACACCAATCACAAATTTTCTCCTCCCCTAATTTGATGACACTCATTCTCTTACGCCTACAAAACCTCTCATTCTCTGCAGCCACATCCAAAGTTTGAGCGACTTACCGCCATAATGCCAGAACCGACGGTAGAACCCCGCGTGCACCGACGTTCACCCCACGACTTCCACTGATATTTGTTTGACAGGAACAGCAATCTGACACAGTAGCTTCGACTCCCTATCTCCAACAGCTGGCAAGGCTCGCAAGCCCAGTACCCAACTTTGCGGCGACCCTCATCACACAAGCCGAGCAAGACGCCGAAGATGCGAACATTAGCTTTTTGCGTACAGAATTATCAGATGATCAGGCTTCTCGGCCGCGCGATAATTCTGGCGAGAGTCGCCGCCGGATCCGGAGAGTGGTAAACACCATGGCCGAACCCCGCGTTTACACTCCCGCGCAACTGGAAGAGTTAGGAAGCCTCTCAACATATGCGGATCGAATATCGCAGCAGGAATACCATGGTTGGGCGCCAGGCACATCGGATGACGAGCAAGAGAATAGACCTGAGGGGCGGGTTGTGTCTCGATCTTCGGCAGCGCTGTTAGACGAGCACGTACTGAGGAGGGATGAGCATCTAAGGGAGAGGATGAGACTGAGACGCCTGAGGGATGCTACACAATTAGAATGGCGAGACCATCTTCCGAGCGAGTCTGCAACCCAAGTTTCTCCTCAAACAGACCGATCACATTTCATCGAGAGCGAACCGGGTGGAATTCCCACGGTGACGGAATCCTCGCTACGAACCACTGCTCTATTACAAGCCGTAAGACGCAATTCACAATTCTCAGCCCGGTCAAGGAACGAGCTGCAAAGGTACATACTGGACAGGGAGAGAGGTGACGAGAGAGATCGAGGAGGGTCGGCACGCTCAACCGAGTCCTCCAATTCCAATCTCTCACAAAGCCAGCGGCGGCAGCTACACCGCGAAGCAACCGTACGACAGGAGATTCAACAGCATCGGGACATGATTGCGGAACACCAACAGCACCGCACCTACGTGGAGGAGCAACTACGACAGCAGCGGCATAATCTCGCCCAGCCCACCGAGAACAGAAGACGAAGATACTGGCAAACACCTTCCCCATGTCCTCCCAGTGAAAGGAGGCCGGTCGATGAAGCTATCAAATACCTTGAGCGACTACGGTTTTGTGAAACCGATCAAGAAGGCCTAGAAAGTGCAGAAGACGCGGAGTTGGATACACAAGAGTGCTACTCGAAAAACCCTCAAGACTTTCTAGTGAACACTAGGAGTGTACCACCACCGCCCCAGAGCTCTTGGCTCAAAATTGGCGCTATCCTTTCTGGCACTCAGCACGGCGCCAGTCCGTCCTCACTACCATCGTACACTCCGCTCATGCCTCCATCTACATATCGAGCAAGATCCAGAAATCCACATTTTGGCTCTCATCCACCTCGAAATACCTCTCCCCCTCGCCATGCTCCATACTTCGCCACTTCGGCCTCGGAGCCTTCCTTCAATTCCGTAGAAGAATGCTGGGATGTTAAAGTGACAGTTGACAGCATCGACTACAGCACCATGACCTTGTCTGGTACCATGGAAGCGTTCGATGTACCGGACAAAAATTCGCCGACAAAGGTTTCAAGCATCACCACATACCTCGAAGGCGAGATCCTTGACTTTAATAAATTCACCTTGGAGACGAAGACCTTCGATGCTGACACCCGCGTCGATGGGATGTATTGGCGGAAGCTGCCGCCTTTTAAGGATCTAACTGATGAGCGGGCGATGGCGAGGAGTTTAGTTAGCCAGGAATGGCTGCGGAAGGAGCTAATGGAGAAATGGATCCTGATGAGGTGGAAAGGTACGCTCCCACCATGCCTATGCAGAGTCCTGCCCATTTGCTTACAGTAATGGAGCAGAGAAATGCTTCGTCACCCCCTCCAACCCTGACACCGCTCTGACCATCAGTGGTTTCTACTACGTCTCCTTGCAAAGATCGGACGGGCGTGTAGAAGGTTTGTACTATGATCCGCACAGTAACCCTTATCAGCATCTGTCCCTCACTCCTGAGAAGCGGACGTTTCCTGCGTATACATTTCGATAGCGATTTTGGGGTTTTTGGGAGCCTTGGGGGATGTGTATAGATTTTTCAGCAGACAGCATATCAGGACTGCGTGCATATATCATACTCATGCAAGTGTGGGCTCTACCCTCTGGAATCAATGTAGGCTCATTGTTTATGCTGAGACCCTCCCAGGTCCGAACGCCAAATACAGTAGCCAAACTTTAAGCCTGTGACTGTCACGATTTTCCACAACAATGGCCCAATTCCCCATATCTGCCTCCCAATCTAAATACGCAACACCTTAGTAGTGCCAAAGACTGCCAGATTTCCTCCGGCGCCGGGTAGCATCCGTGAATAACTTTTCTGTTTTCTCCACGCCTGTCCACCGAAAACATTGAACCACCCCAAACCCCACGAAGCCATGACCTCCCCCAAACCCACCCACCTCGACCCGAGCGAACTCGGCACAAAAGAATAGTAAACATCCCCTTCCCTCCTCCCTCCCCCCTCTCCATCTCCCAATCCATCCCCCCCAACAAATCAACCCCCCTCCCCAAAACACCCAAAACTGACACAAACCCTCCCCCCACAAACAGCTGGGACCTTACCTACAGCCACGACCTCGCCACCCGCGCCAGCCACCCCTCCCACACCGGCCACACCTGGTTCGACGACGCCGGCGCCTCCCGCAAGATCCTCCGCCACCTCACCGCCTCGTCAGGCCCGCACCTCGACAAACGAACCGCCACGTTCTGCGACCTCGGCACGGGCAACGGCGAGATGCTCTTCCTGCTGCGCGACGAGGGTGGCTTCGAAGGGCGCATGCTCGGGGTGGACTATTCGGCGCAGAGCGTGGAGCTGTGTCGGGGCATCGCGGCGGAGAAGGGCCTGCGTCCCGAGGTGGGTGGTGCTGGTGCTGGGGGCGTAGAGTTCGCGCAATGGGACATCCTCGGCGCGCAGCCCCCGCCGGCGGACTGGACGGAGCCCGGGTTCGATATCGTGCTCGACAAGGGGACCTTCGACGCCGTGAGCCTGTCCGGCGCTGCGAGGGACGGGCGCAGGGGGTGCGAGGGGTATGCGGCACGGGTGGAGGGGTTGGTGCGGAGGGGGACGGGCGTGCTGGTTGTGACGAGCTGTAATTGGACGGAGGAGGAGTTGGGGGTTTGGTTTGAGCGCGGGGGGGAAGGGGGGTTGGAGCGCGTGGGGAGGGTGGAGTATCCGGTTTTTAGGTTCGGGGGGGCAGAGGGGCAGAGTGTGCAGAGTGTGGTGTTTCGGAGGAGGGGGTGATGGGTGTGCGTGTGCGTGTGGGATAAGGATTGAGGGGGAGGGGGGCGAGATGCTGGATGGAAGAGACGGGTCAGGCTACGATGATGGTCGGCGTTCACGATAGAGTGAAACAACGACTGCCTTTTGTCAGGACGACAGCTCGCAGGGCCAAGCGCTGGCATTGCATTTCCCCCCAACAGAGAAAAGCCTCCGCAACGGCGAATCTGAACCGGTTCTTCAGCAGCAGCATCCACCCATCATCCTCGACATTGAGACCGCACCACCATCCAAGAAGGCCCAGCTGGCGCTCTTGTCTGCGTGTCTGCCTGCTGTCTAGTATCTAAGCTTACCGTTGACAGTGACAGCATGTTCCACGGTGTGGTTGTGGGATGGATGGAGATGAAGCGGTGGTGTAGGGGTGGTGTAGGGTGGTGGTGCAGGAAGGTCGGATCTTCGGGTAGCTGAGTGGTGGTGAGGGAGGTTGATTGAGCTTGGTGGTGGGATGATGTGTTGGAGGAAGACTATGGGTGGGATTTGGGAGATGGGAGATGGGAGAAAAGGATACGATGGGCCCCTGTGCAGGCAGCTATCACGTTGGTTGGGTATCATATATCCAGCCGAACAGTTTGTGGAAATTGACCAAGCGGCGCCAATTGAATTATATATACATATATATATATATCTAAACATGCCGATTCGACTTCTGCATCAGCATAGACGCGACGAACCGTTCCCGCCTCCCCACCACCTCCCCCCCCTTCTTATCCTCCTCCCCCTTCTCCTCCCCCTCCCGCCGCCGCCGTCTCAGCACAGCGACAACAAGCCACCTATTCCTCCCCGCCGCGTCCTCCACCCCGCCATTCCGCTCCCTCACCCAACCCCGCTCATTCCCGTCCGCATCCCGCTCCCACACCCTCTCCGCCTCCAACCCCTCTTGCGCCGCGACGTCGAAAAAGGACGCGACCTTCGCCCGCCCCGTGTGGAAGCCCGCAATCACCCACACGCGCGCGCCCCCGCCGCCACCGCCCCCGCCGCCGCCGTCGTCGTCGTCGCAGCGCGAAGAGAGGAAGTGCGCCATGGAGCGCGCGAGGCTGTAGTGTTCGGCGTCGAGCCAGAGGCAGTCGGCGCAGAGGATGCGGCTGAAGTGGCCGCCGTGCGTCCGGGAGAAGTCGTCCGTCAGCACGCCCCATTCGTGGCCGCGGACGGTGAGGTTCCGCCGTAGCTCGGGGTCCGGCACGTTGGCGTCGGCGTTGGCGCGGGCGGTGGCGAGGATGGCGCCGGAGGGGTAGTCGGTCAGGACGACTTCGGCCGCGCCGGATAGGAGGCTCACGATGCCTTCCAGGCCCGTACCTGCAACACCCGTCTGCATAAGCCTGGCTCGGGGTTCGCACTCCGCTGCGCCCCCTTTTTTTTTTTTTTTTTTTTTCTCTTTCATATAGGTCTCTCTACTTTCGCCACGCACCGGATCCGAGCTCCAGGACGGAATGGCCCGTCACGTCCCAGCTGCCGTCTACGCTTTCCGCGCCCTCCTTCTGCTTCACAGTGGGATCGCGGGCGTCGCTGATGAATTCGGCCATCTGGATGCCGGCGTTCCAGATGTGGTGCGCGAAGAGCACGCGCTCCTCCTGGTCGCGTGGGTCGGCGAGGCGGAGCGGCATGTAGCCGAAGCGTTTGGATACGTAGGTGATGTGCGAGCCCGGGTCGCCGTGGAAGGTGCGGAGGTTGTCGGGGAAGAGGAGACCGACGGCGTTGCTGTAGATGTCTTCCGTAGAGGGGGCGGGGACTTCCGGGGTGCGGATCTTGAAGGTTAGCATCCTGTTGGTCTCCCCTGTGTACGGTATAGGAGTAGATGCGGAGCAGGTTGTTGCATATATATAATGTTCTAAATACAGAGAGCTCTCAAAAGGCTCATGTTGATCAAGTGTAGTTTTAACACCAAAGCCGGGTCCCACCCGTGAACCTTTAGCGTCACGCTAAGCAAAACCTCCTTCATAAATCCCCCCTCCACCTCCCCCCTCTACATTGTTTTCTCTCCTCATACTTACCTCGTAAGGAGCCGGGCGATCAAAAAGGTCTTTCGCTCCTTTCACGACTTGAGCCCTGCCTGCATTGCACATCGCGGCGGCAATAGTCATTGAGTTGCCCTCGGGCACCTCGTTCGCGCAATTTTTGATGGTACTTCTCTCCTTCCTTCCCCTACCTTCTTCTGTGGACTTGCCTTTTTTTTACTTTTCATCCATGACTCATGCCTTGTTGCTGAGCTTTGAAGAAGAAGAGTTGGTGATGGGCTTTAGGTGTGGTTGTTACAGTATGAGAACACTGAACTGTTCTCTTGTCTGGTGCATCGCTGTTCTCGTTACGTGACTGATAAGGGTGTTTATGGGTCGGACCTTGGCTTCCAGTTTGTGGAGTAAGGTGGACGGAGAGCTGGGCAGAAATACTGAAATCTTACATTGGCTCGCTGTACAATTCTTGATGCGATGATCTTTGAGAAAATAAGATGTTGATATTCTGGCGCCGCTATCTACGAGGCGGTGGGAATGAAAGTACAGTAATAATCTCAGCCAACGAAACCAATTCATAGAGGTGCTGTAACAAATTACGAGCTCATGGCATGAGCAGGTCACTCTCCGCCAACTTCGGTACACCCGCAAGAAAGCCCTTCGAAGCCTTCGTCAGATTTGCGTAAAGGAAAGTCACAGTAGTGATGATGATGATGTTCTTCTTAGAGTCAGCGGGTTGCCAGGCTTGGTTAGACCTGAGAGTCAGCTTACAATAATAGAGGTGCTGCCTCACTCGACGTGTCGCCATGAGAAGATCGGAAAATCATCGAGCATGCCTCTGCTCCCTGCCGTGCAATACTTCTCCCGCGGAGTCACGCAGCATTTACATCCCACCCCCACAGCATCAGCATGTCTCCCTTCTGCGCACGTGGTCCCAAACTTATGCCGAAGCTAAGACCCTTGACCTTCCGTCACTCCCTAGTCTGATCCGGATTAGAAACCGGAGATAATAATAGACCTGATTGTCGAGTTTGTCGATGACATATAGCCTCCACATTTCCGTATCACGATGTAGCAGATCCACTTTCATCCGTCCCACCTGCAGATGCATACCTGCAAGTAAGTCTAACAAGTCTTCCGGAGCCGGGTGCCTTTTGGGAATGCCCATTTGCAGAGCACGAAAAAGCTCGTAACCGTCTGCCATAGGCTGTGAAGCCGTTGGTGTCGAAGCGGTTTCCAAAGCCGGTGGATAGAGGTCCGGATCCCCAACCAAATTATAAGGGGCAAGAGGTTGAATACTGAGAATTAGTTTCTGTTTCTTTTCCTTTCTGAAGGCATTGTACATTGGCATTTTCGAGAACTGGGTTTGGACGGAAGCGTGACGCAGGGGTACAATCACATGCAGGGCGTCAGAAAAGATTGCGGCTTTGTCGGAAGCGGACATGTTCTTGCAACTGCCATCCTGGAGGTCCTTCAACAAGGTTGGTGAGATAATGAAAATCTTTCCGGAGAAGAAGGCTTCCTTTCCACATTCTCTGAAGTTGCGAGAAGTACCATTTATGGCGAGCCAGTGCAAATAGTGCTCCTGTTGCGAGGGATGTAGCTTTTCGTGGAAAAGGTGGTATGACAAAGCGGGAGACTCTCGCGTAACTCCTCGCTCTCGATGGCTTTTGCCCAACTCGATGAATTCTTCGAGGCGGAGAGGTACATCACTTGCCACTGTGTAGGCGGGTATCTCGACAAGAAGCTCATTGGGCAACTTTGGTACGGTGGGCGCGTGAAGGATGTTGATCAAATGGAGTAATGCTTTGCATATGTAGGAAATGTAGGTAACCAGAACCAAGCCAAGCCACAAGATGCAGCGCTTAATCCCAAACATCCTGTACGCTCCGTATCACCTATGAAATGATAGTAAAGTCTTCTGGGCTCCTGAAGATATAAATAATCAATACACGATGCTGTTGTGGTTGTATAGAGATACTTTAGAGCATGTTGAAACCAGAAAGCAGTTGTCAGGACATCGTAAAGACGCAATGACGGTGGGACGATTATTGGAAGGTGCTGCTCAACGACTCGAATGCTGGTTCCATTGTGCCCACCCTCACCGTTCCTTCTCTTAATCTCATCCTCTGCACTTCCGATCAGTAAGGTGCGACAAAGTAGAGTCTGAAATTTCTCTTGAAGTCTAGCCTTCTTGCCTATTGAGACAAGTGTAGCGATTCTTCAGCTCGGCGTACTAGCTACCATTCAAACATCCCGACGGCTGCTGAAGGGTCGCAGTTACCAAACGACATCCCAACAAGCCCACGCGAGACATCGGTGAATAGCGATAGGCCATTTAGTTGTCATGGAGTGCGCCAATGAGGTTGTAGCCGTAGCCGTTGGTAAGCATGAAGCAGAAGGGGTGAATTTATTTGACATCAGCCTCTACTGGGCTGATAAAGAGGTTGATTGCACAATTCGTATATCGCATATGTGAGCAATTGTTGCTTGATTGAGACGAGATCTGATGGAGAAGAGTGAAGAAACAGGGAAGCAGAGGGCATTGCATCCGATTCCCCGCCATCTCTTCATCTAGCTTTTGAGCCTCCGACTAGACACAGCACATCAGCAGGCAGTGCCCGGTCAGCTGGTATTCAGTCAAACGTTCTACACGGCTGTGTCCTCGGCGACTTCAGAGCTCCTTGATACCAAACCCGAGTCTATTCTCGTGACGCAGTACTCCGCCGAGCTTCAACGCGTCCGAGAGCATTGTTTCCTCGAGGGTTGAATCAAAGAACCTTCTGAGCCATGGAGACGAGTTTCGGAGAAGTCCGTATACGCTGTCCTTGCCGCATCTTCTTCTTTTGCTCGTACTCCTCCGCTTTCTTGTAGAAGACACTCCCGTCGTAGACCCCACGAATATCTTCCTTGCGCATCACGCCATCCTCAGGCCATAACAGGAGGTAAGTTGCCAACCCTAGACCCACGATTAGCCAAGATCGTACCCGTGACATTGCGGAGTACCTACACTCAAGCATAGTCGCGCTCCACCCAAAGAAATCAAACACCATCCTTTGCCCTTTCCAGAACCGAAGAAAGTCCCAGATATCCAAGCCTCCCTTGTCACCTTTGTCGTACTTGGCAAATATGTCTTCAAAGTTTTGGGGTTTGAAGCGACCTTCGTTATCGTACGTCATAGAGTCACTGCCATGCTTGTCCTTGTAGAGTTTGTCGACGTAGATGCGGAAGAATGGGTCAGGTAGAAAGCCCGGAAGGGTAGGATATGAGAGATTGAAGTTGATGATCAAGGTTGCGAGGGCGGCAAGAGGTGGAGACCAGCCCCATTTGCGGCAGCCTACGTAGGTGTCTTGCGGCCAAATGATGCCGTCATGATCGGTGTCCCAGTACTCGACGTGCTGTTGGACAACCTGAGATTTGTCAGATATCATTCACGGTTGGACATCAAGGCTGATCAATTTACCGTCTGATCCTGATGTGTGCCTGCATAGTTGTCATCTGTTGTACCTTTTGGCTTCTCGTGGGAAGCCGCCAAGGTTGCCCTTGCAGTGCCAGCGTT
Source organism: Evernia prunastri (assembly GCA_003184365.1). Classification (NCBI taxonomy): domain Eukaryota; kingdom Fungi; phylum Ascomycota; class Lecanoromycetes; order Lecanorales; family Parmeliaceae; genus Evernia; species Evernia prunastri. The sequence goes on along the minus strand of NKYR01000222.1, from coordinate 1,579 downwards.
TTGGAGCACTGACGCTGGTGGTGGAAGAAAAGGTTTGCGCTCCTCGGTCACAGGTTGCTCGGCGATTGCAGTTTTAAAGGGTTTTTGAGTGATGGTCAAGCCGTTCGGACCCCCAGCAAGGGTGGTTGAGTCGTCACTACTCTCAATGCCGTCCATGACGGGGAGATTCACTTTATCCAATTGGTTGCTCGTAGTGACGACAAGTTTGCAAGAGAGGGGCGGTGTTTGGCGAAGAAGAGAGAGAAAGATTGTTCAGGATTGAGGAAGACATTTGTGTTGTAGTTACTTGCATGAAATTCTTAATGAGGTCACTGATGACAGCTTGGGAGGTGGGATGTAGGAAGCGGATGCGTGTGTACGGGCGAGTACCCGCAGGTTCGACGTCATGGAATGTTGTTCATGCTGCCTGCTTACGGATCTAATCGAGGAGTATCTTAGTTCGTAGTCCTCCGATTGATGGCAATACCAGTAGCAGCAGCAGCAGCAGCAGCAGCAGCATCTAAGTAATGCAGAAGATGAGAGGACGAGAATACGACCAAATTACTTACTCTGAAATCTACGTGAGCACTGAGATCGGTATATTATTGTCCGCGGTTAATAATCGTGCCACACACTTAGCTCCGGGATCGCTAAGTGCTACTCGGCCATGGAACCAAATCAGCCATAGAACCAAATTACGCGTTCTCGTGATCCTATCATCCTACATCCACACCATACAACCACTTCACAATGGATATGTCATATCACGCGGTCGAGGCACGTATCAAAGATGTCATAGAAGCCTATCACGTCAGCGAAAACCCCAATCGTAGCGCAATTGCCCGACAATTTGACGTGCTATTGGAACGGCTCAAATCTCGTCTCAAGGGTAACCCATCAAAGACAGCAGTACGAGGACTTCACAATAGACGACTCACAGCCGACCAAGAGGCAGCTCTGAGGCTATACTATCATAAACTCAGCAATGCAGGCACTCCGGCCCGTCTAAACAGCATCAAAAACGAGGCCGATCGACTACTACGTCAAGATTGTGACCCCGCGAATCCACCTCCTTCTGTCGGACCTATGTGGGCTAAACGATGGCTAGACCGTCAGTCAGATCTCTTCAAAGTCAAAAGAAAACCCCTGGCTGCAGAGCGGAGAAACGCGCATGATCTAGACCTTATTGCAGAGCATTTTGCACGCTTTCGAGACCAGGTGAAAGAGCATGGCATACAACCCCACGATATTTGGAACTTTGATGAGACGGGGTATCGCATTGGTATGGCTCGGAGTGACTGGGTCATTGCTGTGGATCCTACACGTGTTGTTTATAGCAAATGTCCAAATAATAGGGAGCTATTATCGGCCATTGAATGCATCAATGGTGTTGGAGGCGAAATTCCACCATTCTTGATAGTCACTGGAACCAATATTCTCGCACCCTGGTTCGTCAACGATTTGGATCCCAACGTCGCTATAACAACATCGGAGACAGGCTTCAATAATGACTGGATATCACTGCAGTGGATCAAGCATTTTGAGCGCTTTTCTCGCCGTGGACAGCAGGGAAAGTGGAGATTATTGATCATGGATGGCT
>NKYR01000221.1:0-32404 GCA_003184365.1 Evernia prunastri | reverse complement strand
GCGTCCTAACACAAAAGTCCGCGAAGCGATCTAGACTCTTTTGGGCTTAGTCCCGCGTTAGCTTTGGGACTAAGGTAGGACGCCGGCGCTAGGAGGCAAACTATTAGCGCGNTTGATCCGAAGCTCTACATCTTGCCTCGTCATACGACGAAAGTCCGGTAGTCTGGTATTGGCGGACGGCGGAAGCTGCTGGATCACGCCTTCCTGAAGCTCCTTTGCAATGGCCGCCTTGTTCTGCTTCGAACCCCGGCTTGGCCAGAAGGAAGCAGGCAACTGCAGCGGTTCCAAAGCTTGATCTCTGTCCGACCCATCCTCAGAGTCACCAAAACATGTACCGGTATCCCCACTTATCGACGAGATGTCATCGTCCCATCGCGGAGGTTCTGGAGTGGAACTCCCAAAGCGCGTACGATGCGCTGCGTATTCGGTCTGGGTGCCGTGTTTGAAGGTTCTCGGACGCTGGGAGAGGGGAAATGCACAGCCGGGGGCCGTTGCTGGAAAGGGGTGACCCGTTGGTTTGGTCATTCAAATAGGAACGTGATGGGTCTGGTGTCAAGGGCAATAGAAGGTCAGCAGGGTACATAACGCGAGATGTTGCTGTAGGGAGTCAGATTTTGTTACCAATGAGTTTACCACATAATTCTACACGTCGTGGTATATATTTATAAGTGGTTCTGACAAGAATTGGTGGATCTGTGACTGATTTAAAAATTTGTGGACGCGAAGCTCGTTTTTTTGAAATACGGGGTTTCTGGAGCAGGCGTCCTAACACAAAAGTCCACGAAGCGATCTAGACTCTTTTGGGCTTAGTCCCGCGTTAGCTTTGGGACTAAGGTAGGACGCCGGCGCTAGGAGGCAAACTATTAGCGCGCCCCTTCTGGCTGACGGGTTCACTCGACAAATCAGGTCATCAGGGAGATAAACAATCCTGGAAAAAACCAGCTGCTCTATACCTACCTTGAACCGATGATTTTGTTCGGTCTGCCTTGAAAGTTGGATTAGCCTTTGCTCTACTGAGCTAGTGAAGCAGATGAGGATGAAGTACTCCAATTGACCATCGTCCTCATACCCATGCAGCAAAAATGAATCCGTTTTCGGGACGGGGCGACAGCATCATACTTCCCTACATCACTCCGTGCCGTAACGCAACATCCTACATATACCGTAGTCCACACATTCGCAGCTGATTACTGCAACATGTTTTTCTCTGCATCTGCTTGTACAGCCATATGATCGAACTTGTTTCTTGCAGTCACGGCTCTGATCTGGGACCTAAGAAGCAATATTTGGGTCAAGTGGAGTGGATTACATCTTCCGAAATCGTCGAGAGGGGTAGAGCTGGGCAATGTGCTACAAACACTGTGAATCTCCTGCAATATCTGGTGTGGGGAGTCAGCGAGTGTGGAATGATACTTTTGCCAAGGATGAACTATCATTTACTCCAGCATCGATGGTTGTAAGGCGTGTCGGATACGCTGCTGTTCCAAGAGCATGACAGATCCAGACTCCGATGAATCTCTCGTCTCTGGGACGCTAGGACCAGACCTAGAAACCCATGCCTCGCGTTCGATTTCTGTGCCTGCAGAGACTGGCGGAAGAGAAGTGCCCAATCCATACTGATTGGAAGAGCGGGCCTCGGAGAGGGGTCAAAGTCTCTTGAAGCTGGGAGCTGCTGGGAAGCGATTGATAAAGTTCAACAATCGCTGTTTGGAAGCTGGATGGTACCTAAAGGAGCTGAGAACTTTTAAGAACACCAACGTCTGTTCTCTGAATGCCATCAGACACTCCGGATAAGAATGTCCCACTTGCTCTATCAGGACTCGCGTAGACATCGCAGTTTTAACAGAGACTTGATAACGAATTGCACGACCGATGAGTACCACGGCAAGCACGTGGCGCTTTATAAATCAGAAAATCATTCTGGAAAACATAGCCTGCGTCTAAAGGCATTTTCTCCTGTCTTGATGAAGGAGAATAAAGGCAATAGTACCCTTGAGCACTACACTGCCAAAGCGACTCAACATGACATACCAGCTTACACGGCGGTGTCCTACGTCCGATCCGGTGTGGACTGTAGATGCAAACTCCTTTCCTCGGCGTCAAGTGCGACCAACACCATATCTCGTTGGGGGCTTGTCTCTAAATCGACTGGGTACGTATGAATGTTTTCCAGACTAACACAGTTTGCGTCCCCCTGAAGAGGGAAGGAAGAAAGCTTGCGGTTGAAAATATGAGGCGCGTCTAACGAGAGGTAAGTACAAGATTTATCTTTGAAAAGTGCCTCCATGCTGAAGAGTGTCCGATGAGAATAGGTGCTGGACAATTTATTTTTATTTTTTAAGAATAATAAGTGAATTAGTGTCAACACCAGCATGCCAACTGGCAGTTTAGCTCAGCTAAAAAATGTCCTCAACTATCAGAGCTATTCGTTGTAATTGACCGCCAGGTGCTTAATCCGGTAGCCAGTTCGAGGACAAATCACAATCTAGGTCATGTCAACTTTAGTGGCGCATCGTTGACTGGCTGAAACTTCGAGTATTGTGGAGGGTTAACCAATCCCTAAAGATATCTCCTATATGGGTTATTCTTTTTGTTTTTCTAAATCTTGGGTTGGTCGATTCTTTTTTATTTGGGGGTTTTTTTTGTTTTGCTTCTTCCATGTTCCGTGTATTATTTACATTTTTCTAATCCCGTAAAACCTCCTACGCCTCTAACTTCAATCTGTGTCATCAACGACTGTAGCCCGACTCTTGCTACTTTCTACCCTTTCCTCTTTCCATTCTTTTTTTAGCCATTGTGGCGGCGATGCATCTTCTCAACACAACACAATGTAACTGTGAGGGTGATAGTTCCCCACGAGCAACCCATTCTGGATCTCATACAAGACATTTCCTCATCTGCTGAGGACCCCTAGCGCTGTAAGTATGGAACCACCGACTAAATATATTGCACTTCTGCCATTATGCCTTATAAATGGGATCATCGACGGAGATGCGTAGGGAACCCTCTATTCGGGCTGTCAGAACCTCATCCATCAATTTTCAACAATGATAAAGTAAGCCCGGGCGCCAACACTCAATTCACAGCAGCGTAATTGACTCGTTCGGTCAATGTTACTGCAGCGAGGCAGATCAAGGTTCGCGTCGTGAAACGATGGGAGCTCGATGCTAAGCATCTCCTACGTGAATTGAACGAATACTCCCGACTAGCGAATGCTAGCATCACCTCTACCGAAAAGCAGCAACGACGACACTCCTTCAGAGGCACGCGTTGCCGAAGAAGGCGGCATCACCGGCAGAAAAAGCACAGATGAATCCAAGACCAGGACAGCCGCTTTGAAACGACCACGCAGCATCCACCAGAGCTCAAGCAAGAGCCGGTCTGAATCGCATCAAGAGGCCTGAGAGGTACCTTGAGAGAAACAAGGACCGAAGCCGGTATTCTAGAGACACGACCGGGACCCCGAGAGCCCTCCACCAAAACGGACGTCTAACTTCGAGCCTTTTTCGGCAGACTGACGGATATGAGATCCAGTTGGTGTGGACCACCGGCTCAGATAACGTAGATTTACCATCACCGGTCTCTGTACCCGGGTATTCCAAGGAGATGATAAACCATGTATGTCTAGGTGCCTTGAACAACTTGCACCAAAACGGCCTTGGTATTACTACAGACGCCAAAGTTTGCACTACATTCCAACAGCGAGCATTCTCCGGAAGATATAGTCAGCGATCAGCTGGCGTCGCGTGACGAAAGGTTGAAGACGAACCCACTGCCTGGGGCACTCTGCTCGGCCTCGACATGCTAATACTGTTGCAGTTTGAAGCAGAAAGATGTAGACTGATAGGTTTCTCTTGAAGTTGACATCTCCCTCGGCAAGACCTTTGTATTGAATGGGAATAAGCCAGGAAAGCTGGCCACTTCGTCTACTTGCACAAGGGAAGTTCTCCGTGGCTGTGACTAGATGATGAGGAAATTTTCCGATACGAACAGCCAAAGAAGATCAGAAGGCGGCCAAGACTTGGAGACTTATGTGGGAAATATGTCGATTAAATTGTCGGATCTTAGACTCTGGGCATATGAGTATTCAGGAACACCATTACCAAATTCAACGCATTGCCAATCACGTCGGACGCCACCCATTTAAATGCCATAACAAGACGCCACCTCCACATTCATATGCCTATCGTCAGTAACCCTCGCTGACTTGACTACCCACCTCCGACCAGCTCCCCGGCGTACTGACCCCGGCTTCATCATCGCTCAGGACATCCATGTCCTCGCTTCCAACTTGACTAGCATGCTCACCAGTACCTGTATGTGACCCATCGGCGTGGTTCTCCATACCGCCAGCTGCTTCCGATTGAGGTGGTGAGTAGAAAGCTGGAGCGCTGTTCTGCGCCCATTCATTGACAGACCAATAATCTGAACGGGACAGCCCAGGGCCATCATTGAGCTCAGCTAGATCTGCGGCAGCTGAGGAGGCGGATGTGGTGGGTGTGAGGTCCAGTAGCTGTTCAGAAGGATGATTGGAGACTTCGTCGGTGTCGATGAGGAGGCGTAGGGGTTGGTACGCGGCTGGTTTCGGAGGGACTGGAGGAGAAGCCGGAGAATCACGGAGAGTAGGCGGGGATACCGACGAGGCGGGATGGGTAGGTGTGCTGGACCGTGAGATAGGATCTGGCTTTTGCTCTTGAGGTGAAGGACGTGCATCCATTATCGGCACACCCATCTCATCGGCGAAAGGGTCGGCATACGCAGAGCCCAGAGCTGCAGCCCTGGATTCCGTGTGTCGGTGGCGTAGGCCTGACTCCTCTGGTTGTGCCTCTGCAGCCGATGATGTGGCTATTGTTTCCTCGGTTTTGAGAGCCCCATCTTTGTCAACCATGTCATCGAAGCTCTTTGCTCTTTCCTTGGCGGCTTGCTTTGATCTCCGACGTTCTTCCAATACTCTGCCCCTTTCCAAAATTTCCTGCCTGACCCTACGTCTCCTTTCGACCGCTTCGGGGTCTTCATCCTCGCGAGTCGAAGCGTCTGGTGACACCTGTCGAGACTCGGATTGTGGAGCCAGCTCATCGCCTAGGCTATGTAAGGCTATGGCAGCCTTGCGTCGTGATTCATCGATCCACTGTCGAACTTGGGGATTTTCGTAGATGGCGAGACCGGCAGCGCATAGGAGGGAGAAGGTAATTATCAGGCCTGGAGAATGCAAATTTAGCGTTGAGCTTTTCTTTAGAATCACATGTGACTGAGTAAAGCACTTGAGACGACATTTTCAGGCAACGACAGCTCGCACGGATGCAAGTCTCCGGAGGACGGACAGGACGATTAAGACTAACCTTTAGCCAAGGGCGCCGGCATGGTGGAAATGGGAGCTAAGTATCTTCTTATAATAATGTGAAGATATCAAGGTATAGGTATTGAAGGTTGGAAATGTTTGATCACATAGGAGTAGCAACTCGGCCGTGCCTTGAAAGTGAAAAGCGGAAAGTAGAGCGTCATACTCGGCCTCGGCGACTGCTACTTGTAAGGTACTTTAACTCATTCATGCTCAAGCCTTTTGCCCCCGCACTAACCTTAAAAAAACTCCCCGCGCCTCGGCTCACAGCGCGCGTAAAGCCCTAAAGCAAGCAAACACGCGGCGGGATGCGACCCCCATTTTATGTTTGAAAATGCCCAGAGCCCGGGACTGCTTCTATAGCAAAACAAATTGTTTCTACAACTCTTCTTAGTAGCCCAATTGTAACCATGTCCCGCCCTAGCACCTTTGCACAACGAGACATCAATTCCAGCTCGACCTCGGTGGCCCAAAGGAACCTCACCCTGACGGAAGAGCTGGAGAAGCTGGAACAGTCCATTACCTTGACCCTTCAAGGTCATTCCATCCCATCTGCCTGATACCAATATCCTTTACTGAATTTCCCTCTCAGAGATCGATCATAATTTCAGTCGAGCCCACCGTATTGTGACGACGAGTATCCTGCCGGTTGTCGAACAATACGCAGAGCACTCGAAGAATGTCTGGGAAGGCTCCAAGGTAATCCACCCCCTCACCCTGCTACCAACGCCCAGGCCTGACACCTCCTAGTTCTGGAAACAGTTCTTTGAAGCCTCCGCCAATGTCTCCCTCTCTGGGTACGAGGAGCCTCCCGCCGAGGATGAAGCCACTGCCACGGAAGAAGACGATCCCACCGCAAACACACCCTCTACCTCAGCCTACAACTCCCCCCAACCCAACACCCCAGCGAACCAGCCCTATGCCAACGAAGAAACACTTTCTCCCTCTCCAATACACACCACGCCTCGCCCGCAAAAGCAGAAACAGCCAGTAGCAACAGCGCCGTACTCCTCACCATACGAAACCCTCAAGCGGGAAACCCTTGCGGCCTCCCCCTCCGAATCTACCCTTCCGTCCACGCCTCGCGCCGTCGCTTCCCCTGTGCCTCAATCATCCCCTTTCGCTCCGCCTTCCACATCTCACCGCACAGCCCACCGCACGCCCGCAAACGACGTCCTTCTCCACCGAGTCCTGGACAAGAACTGGCGCATACAAGCCACCCCACACTCCACCGCAAGGCTGCCCCAGCGCAGCAAATCGTTCACAGACGCGACGCCGAAACCCAGCGCAGCCAAGAAGGGCAGAGGCAGGGCGAAGGAGGACTACGATCTGGACTCCTCTCCCGCTGCGCCTGCGCCACAACTGCATTCGGAGATCTTCGACACGCCGGCGCGGAAGGGACGTATACCGGGAGTCAGCGTGCTCACGCCCGCAAGAGGGAGGAAACACAGCGCCGCCGAGAGCGAAAGGAAAGGAAAGCACCAGCAGATCTGGGACAGCGACAGCGACGACGATGAAGGCGGCATGGGACTCGGGATGAGCCCGCCCAAGACGATGCAATTCCACGTCCCGCAGCCGAGGTTGTTGAGGACGCCGGCCCGGGAAGCGTCGAAGCGCATCGTGGAGGATCTGCTGCTCACAGCCGGTGGGAACGTGACGGATGACCTGGAGGAAGACAGTCCGAGTGTCGTTCAGCGAGCGAGGTTGGAAGACGAAGACACCTTCTGAGGGAGAGAGAGAGAGAGAGTAAATGTGTACAGAGAAATAAAGCGAAGAGCTAGCTGAATTGTACAAATTTCTCACTCAATAATTCCTCACTACCGCGGATTTCCCATCCCAGATCGTACATAAACGACTCACGCCTCGCTTTCCGACGGCTGTAATCTCATTCCCTCGGGTCAGAAGCAGAGTTCACAGGCAAATGTTCCAAGCAGCAAAGTGGGCTGCGAAGCAGGCTGTCTACCAGGTTACTCTTTTTGATAGCGAAAGGACACTCCATCCCTTTCCGTCCCATATCCGTCAGACATTGTTCGACCGAATCTGTACCCGCTGCATCCGTCAGCTTCTCCTGATGTTGAATCCGAGATCCTACGATTTTCCCTCCAGAAAGCGTCATGATCGTGAACTCGCTGTACCACAAACCAGTCTGTTGCCCCCCCCCAACCCCCAACCCAAAAATCCCCGCTCTAGGATCGATTTGTAGTGAAGTCAGCACGACAAAGATTCCACAGCAAACAGTACCAGTACTTTCTCGTGCATGATATCCGTTCCGAAACTAAATACAACTAAAGTTATATATGTCCATCCGCATTATCAGGTCCTTGGAATGCCCCATCCCCATCCCCAAGGTCAAAGTTTTGAGATGCTCCGTGAAATATGCACCCTTTGCTAGTCGTGCCCAAACCCAGTACACGGAGGAAACTGAACAAGTATCATCTCCGAAGGATATATGGTAAGATAAACAAGGATAGCGCCCGCTCAAAGTGCTGTAGAAATAAAAATCATTCCGACAAGGGTATCGCTGTCATTTCTTTGGGAATGCTTCTTGCACTCCCATGAGATACCCCCTTTCCTCTTGTAACTCTTGCACTCCAATTCGAAATCGTTCATGATGTTTTGGACCATGCCAGGTCCGGCTTGCCTCCGTCTTCTATCCCTTGGATATTCTTAACAGCGGCATCGAGCAAATTGTCATAATCGGCAATCTCTCGCCCTGATGTTGTCTCTTTTTATGAATCTGTCTCATCTCCGATCATCGTCACCCATAAACACCTCCTGGCAATGCTCGATCAGAAATTGCACCGCTCCATTCTTAGCCTGCGTATCTTGCATTTCTCTCGCCAAACTCTCTGGTCGCATAACAGTTGGTGCGAACACGACCGCCACGTTCTGGCTCGTCATCAGATTTTCCGCCTGTTGCTCCACGACCCTTGCCAAATGGAATACCAGCACTTCCAGAGTATCACGGTGATGCGTGGGTAGCTCGTTGATTGCGCTTCTCATGCTGCTCACGCGATAGGTATGATTATGGGGATTATTGGGGTGGGCCGGATGGGAGGGGTCGATGTCCATTGGGTTCTGCCCAGGAGGTGGAAGGGTCTCGAGGAGTTTATCATAGACTTCGTAGGTGATGAGTGGGGTGGGAAGCTTTCGGAAATATTGTTTGAGAGTCGAGGTGACGGCGTTGATATCAAGGTCGGGGTCAGAGATGTCGTAGTCGTTACTGCGTTCGAAGCCTTCTTTGATGGTTTGGATTTGGGAGTTGCCGCCAGATTTACGGTAGATACCTTCGATATCCATGCCTAGAAAGGTGTTAGTAATAGACAAGGTTACGTCACAATGGCAGAAGAGCACACCTCTGGCGTCCACTTCTTGAATACAGCGCATTACGATACCGGGGATGTTCACCCGCTCATACTCAGCGCGGTGCTCAAGCTCGGAACCAAATAGAGCTGTTTGGTATTTTAGCAAGATCGTACCACACTGGCGAAAGAAGAAAGGTTCATACCCGGACCACCTTCGTGGTTGATAGCAGGCATGCTACCGTTGGGTGAATTCTTCCATCCCTGCTGCCTTCCCCTCTGATTGCCGAAGAAGCCTACAAGTCCTGGTCGCGCTGGGTCATGACTTTGATTCCTTGAAAGGCTGCTGCTAGGGTACTCTTGTTGCTGCATAGCTCCGTAAGGCATGCCTTCGGGATATTGGCCTTCTCTTTGATTTCTGCTACCATCGCTAGAGAACGCTCCCTTCAGGCCCTTTGTGACGCCCTTGGCAACGTTGTGACCTCCTTTCTTCCAGTTGAACTTCTTTGGCTGGGCTTTTCGGATATTAACGACTTGAGGTGCTGTCAGGTACGTTGCAGGTTCAACTTCATTCTCTTGCACCACCGTGGATCCAGTCATGGTGCTTTCCGTAAAGGAAGGCCGTGAGTCCCGAACGTCCATACCAGAGTTGGACCTGTTATTCTGATGTGTATAAATACCGAGCCCATTGGTTGGCGGTTGGACACTTTCTAAAGCAGTTTTTGCTGCTTGAAGCTCGTTGACCTGGTGAACAAGCTGGTTATTCAAATCTGAGAGATGCGCATTCTTCAAAGACAATTGTTCAAATTCGTCGAAGCTGCTCTTTTGAAGTTGTGTGAGATTGGAGATTTCTTCGCTCAGGTCGTTCCTGCGCTGTGTCAGCTCCTCGATTTGCGGCGCAAACAAATCCTTCAGCTTCTGTAAGCTTTCCGCAAATTCTCGCAACACCGCGTTACTCAAGTTGCCAACATCTAGCGGGTCGCCGCTTCTTTTCGCTGCGGCGATATGCTCTGTCAAGACCTCCAACTCCCGGACTACTATCTCCTTTTGAGTGTCAAGCACAACCATCGTAGATCTTTTTTCCCGCAGTTCTGTGTTCATCTGTTTGATACTGGTCTTAGCTTCAACGGCTGCTTCCAGTTCGATAATTCTCTTTTCCATTTCCGTCACTTTCTGCTTATCTCTACGGCTTTCGTTCTTGTACCATCTCAGCTCCTCTTTGTTCTCTGGCGAGGAGGTTATGGGACTGCTGATTTCGTTGGCGAGACCAGGACTGTTTGATCCAATCAGAGGCGACTTTGGCCATTTTTGTTCTCTAGAAAGACGGGCACCTCTGTCGCTGTAACTCCGAGCATGACGGACCGAATGCGAGACACGCCTTAAGAAGCCACCTTGGTCTTGCTGTCCGTCGGTGCTGCCAGCGTCATCATCCATGGTAAAACCTTCTGCTACTGGGTGGCGCATTTTGGGGGAGACGGGAGAGTCTCCATTGCGTGGCGAATCAGGCTTCATCGAGTCAATTTTTGCCTTGAAGGTAGCTGTATTTGGGGGATTAGGAGGCACTCTGGGTGCGACAAAGGAATCGCTGGAGGTGGCACCTTGCTGAGCTAGGCGTTCACGGGCACGTAAAGGAGGCGGCGGGACATTGGCAGAATTGACAGCTGAAGGGGAATCCTGCGGCCTGGGGGTGCCTCTATTCCCGTTGGTATTTGCAAGTGGTTGACTGGTTGTTGTAGCTGGTGCCGATGCTGGTTTTTCGTAACTGCTCTCAGAATTTGACACACTAGTCGACAGCTTGCTGACAGTTGCTACATCTATCTCTCTCCTAGGCACAGGTTGTTTACCGAGCGATGGCTTGGCCAAAGAATCGCCCCTCTCGGGCAGACTTTTCAATTGCGTACTCAAAGGCGAGGTATGGGAAATTGGCGAATCGGTCGAGGTATAGCTTCTCGATCCTTGGGTGTCAGGAGGTGAACCACTTAGAGTGGCTTCAGAGCGTGAGGAGGTTGGGGATTCATGGGAGGGTAGTATAACCTGCTGCTCTTTCACCTGCGCACTTGCCGTCACTGGCGCAGATTTCGTCTTTGACGCCGGTGTCGAAGTATCTCTGGGGGGCGGTATCGGATCGGACTTCGAATTCCTCTTCTTTTTCGGGGCCTCTTGCAACATGAACTTGCCATTCGTTGTCTCACCGTTCCGACGAGGTCGAGGCTCCTCAGCAGGAGAGTCTCGGGGGGTCTCGTGGGCAATAGCATTGATCGAGTTGCTGCCGAGCTCTTTTTTGGCGCGCACTTGATCTGTCAGGTCGGTAGACAATTGACGTCCTCTTTCTTGATATGCTATATGTGGACTTTGCGGCTGTGAAGGCGGAGATGAATGGCGCGAGCTAGTCGGGGAAACTGGGTTTGGAGCTGTTTGATTGTTTTCCTTCTCGATGGGTGACTTTCGTGACGCTGAATTTATGGCATTGAAGTAATCTCGAGCGGTAGGCTTGCTCTCGCTCGGCTGAGACTTGGGTGTACCTCTTTGCTCGTCGAACAACTCCCGTCTAGCTAGTGGAGACGGCCCAGGTGCTGGGTTGGGATCAAGTGCCATAGGAATGAAGAACCCGTCACCACTACCAGACCCATCAGATAGTTGTGAATGGATTGAGTGTCGATTGCTTTGATAGGTGGTATTGGGTAGCGTCATAGTGTCTACAAACTGTCAGCTACTGCTTTGAAGGAAGCTATCCTGCTGAATGGATGTATACCTTTGCGCTCGTCTTCTTGCATCATAGGTGACCTTTCACGTTTCTCACTCCTTGATGAATGGGATCTGAAATTTGGCGGCCTTTTCGGGGGACCTCGAGGTATTTCTGCGGGTCCTCCAGTTTCCGATCTTGATCTCACATTGGACGGCGTTTTGTGGGTAGGAGGTGGAAGTTCTGTTGGTGTTTCGGAGTAGCTCTCTGAAGGTGGGCTCTCGTTCTCCGGGGAGAAAGTATTTTGGTTCACAGCGCTGGGCGGTAGAGATGGCAAGGACTTGTCCAGCAACCTGGTGCTGTTTGGAGGTTGTTGGAGATGTTTGAGACGGTTCGAGCCATTCTTTTGCGTCTTCTTCCGGCGTCTTTGCATCAACGATTCGTGACATTCCATGCAAAAGATACCCTGTGAAGTCCGAGCATATTTGAGATTCTCAATCTTCTTTTTGCAATTTCGACACTTGAAGCATGTTGCGCAAAAGGCCTGGTCCCCCGTGAGAATGGCAAGGTCCTCTATCTTGTTGTTACAAACACTGCAGCTATAGGTACAATTGTTGCAGATGAGTGACCCGTCGCCGAGGAGGAGGAGGTTTGCATCCGAGTCGAGAATGGTGCCGCAAGTGTTGCAGCGGAAACAGTCTATGTGCCATCGATTGCCGGCTGGTAGACTATCAGTATATCGATCTCGCAACGTGACCATTGTTAGAGTAACGACGTACCAAGTTCGAAAGCCTTTCCTTCCTCGAGTATCTAAGTACAGGTTACACAATGGTTAGCACTCCGGCCTAGCACATGGGGGCGGCTCAGCTGAAAAGCAGCACAGCGGCGCGACACGTACCTCTCCACATCCTTTACACGGGTATGCTGCTTCGTCCTGCTCCATAGGAGACTCCGGAAAGCCAGAAGATGAGTCCATCGTCATCATCATCATCAAAAGGCCTGGGTTGCCGGAACCCAACTCTGCTGTGGCAATCGACAGCAGACGTCAGGGCCAGCGTATCGTATCGATAGGACGTTTGATCCCTTCCCACTAGCTCTATTCAAGGAACATAGGCCAGACCTGCCCAGAACCATCCAACTGGAAAATGATATGCCTTGGCCTTTGCGAGAAACCAGGCCCCAAACAGTCGAAGTGTCGGTCTTTTTTGGGGGGTAAGGCAAGCCTAGTGGACTGCCGATTCGGTTGATGGTGCGCGTATGATGGGGATTGGATGTTGGCTGACAGGTACATGCACAACCGCGAGCGACAAGCGGAGCGAAATGAGTGGATAGCCTAAGCTCTGACCAGGGCAGCGCGCAGAAAGCTGTAATGAGATGATGTAGGGCGTATGCCTCGCAGCTTCCCAAAAGGTCGTCCAGTCAGACCGTCCAGCAGTCAAAGCGCAATGGGATACCGTAGATGAAGATCGGTTTGGTTGTGATTATTATATCTGTTGAGCGAGCGAATGAACGGAGAAAAGATTTGGAGGTCCGGAACCCCCTCGGGAAGTTCGGACTCGGCCAATGGGCTCTCCACTCTCTCTTCCTCTCTCGGCAGTGGTGTTTCAGGATTATATACTGGGGAGCTAGAGCGTATGGGGGGGGGGAGTGTGTAAGGACGAAGAGTGTAGGGGAGGATGAAGGATGATGATTAATAATGTTTGTCGGTGTCGTTGTTAGTTAGTTAGTTATGTCAGTATGATTACTGGGTCTTTGGGGGGGGGGGGGTGCCAGTGATATTCAGAGGTTCAGGGTACCTAAGTTAAGGCAATTAACTATGTCAAGAGCCCGAAGAAGATGTGTGGCTAGTGCGTTTTTCAAGGGCGATAACCCTTTGAAGTTTGGGTTCGTTTTCCTTGAGGGACCCTCCTCCCTTTTTCACTAGAGTAATAAGTATGTAATATGTAATATCGTAGGGACCTAAGTATCGTTCACCAAAAAGTAGTTCGCCGGGAGGGAAGTTTGAGAATTGAAGCACAGTACTCTGGAACTGTTTTTACGGCCGTGCCGACGACTTAACACCAACTACTTTTACCTACAGACATAGGACACAGTACCTGAGATAACTCGCTTAGAGGGGTTGGACGCATCAATCGTTTTATCATTTTTGATGGTTGTATGTACAAGCTCTGATTCTAAACGTTCTGAGATTCAAACGTGCGCAGCCAGGCTGAAACGCATATCTAACGGCGACTCCATTCCTGGGCGTTCTTTGACACTCAACTTCAACTTCAACTTCAACTTTCAACTTCAGGACATGTTTCTTTTGATTACAGTACGGTAGCCTGTAGGTACTTTATCGATTGGAGTACAACCAAGGCATTATTGTTCCTTTCTTTTCCTTTCCTTTCCTTTTCGACTCCTATCCAAGTTACACATATACACATATACGTAGCAAACTTGTCAGGTTCAGCCAAAAAGTGGACGCCGCGTGACCTCTTTTCTTTCGCTGGACGTGGACGGAAAGGAAGTCTCACCACACACTACTACCTCGGTAGGATTGTTTCAAATTGATAAAAAAAAGCCAAATAGGTACTCGTACATCACAATTAATCATGATGATAACAAGGAATAATAAAGTAATAATGCGCTGTCTGTACTCTGTAGTCTGTACCCTGTAGTACGCTACTATAATCTGTACTTCCCCGAGACCCCGCAATCCCAGTCCTGGGCCCTGACAGTCAGTAAGGTACTTTCTTCAGTGTGTCTGCAGGAATCAGGGGCCCTCTCACCCTTTATTACACGCCCCCAAAGTTCTTTATGCAGGTAGCGAGTCAGCGACTAGCGGGGGTTTACGTGGGGCCTGATTACGGCCCAAACCTTCCAAACATCATCTCCCAGAAACCCCTTGCCTTGCCTTGCACTTGCCTAAACCTTACCTTTGTACAGTTGCACTTGCAGTGATATCCTTCCTCAATCCCTTATATGCAGCGTGCAGACATCATGCATGCATCATGCCTCCTATTTCTCTCAGCCTCACCCTCAAATCCCATAGCTACCTACCCACTACTGCACGCAGCACAGTAGAGTAATCTGACCAATCACCTGCAGCCTGCCGTTTTCTTTTGCTGATCCAAATCCTCCAAAAGGCTTGCCCGGAAGGATGCTCGACCAGTCAAGCTTTCACGGCCCTATGCTTCTCTCAGAAACACCGTTGCTTTGAAACACGCTGCCCAATGTTGCATCTCCAGCCCGTCCCTGGGAAAAACCTCGCTTGCCGCCGCCGTCGCTCACAGTCAATCGTTCTTTCGTTTGCTGGACAGGGTCTAGGTAAGATAAAAAATTTGCGCCAGCGACTCGCCAGAGGAGAATCTCGATAAGGTGAAGATGTTGATAAGATCTGGATTTCAAAGTTCTAGGTATCCAACGTCGATAATCAATAGAAATCGCGGCCCGCAAGCATTTCCTAAAAGTAACAGGTCCAATCTGCTAGCGGGTGTTGCACATTGGACAGACTAAGGTAAGCACGACGCTACTATGTAGCGCTGCTGACTGCGTTTGTAGAAGCGCGTCTGACCGTGATGAATCGATGAATTGATGATTGATACAAATACTTCAAGCTCGGCAGAAGGGATATGGGAAGGCTCCCTGCTTGGTGGCACTGTAAAGGCAGCTTATGCCATTCACATTTCACTGTTGTGGGGCATCATAGGTTTCAAATTCTGGCGGAATTATATGCTGTGTCAAAACGTCAATACGCTGATCTCTGTCTTTTGTATCGTTTTCAACGACAGTGAAGGAAAGGCTTGCTAAAGCATACACCTTGCCGTTGATTGAATACGCTGTTGCGGATCCCGTTGGAGCTATCCCTACGCGTCATGTCCTCAACATGGGTGGTGCTTTGCACCCTACTCCTTCTTTTGACCATTTTGGTGACTTGACAAGCGCGAATAGATTCACAGGGTCGGGGTGCGATCCTCCAAAAGATAGAAACTTCTGAGTCTCTCTTCGCGGACTGTCCTTTTACCTCTGCTGATGTTGCGGCTTAACATTCAGCTACGCGGAAAAGGGAACCTTCGTAGTTGTAAGGATCTGTTTGTGAAATATATTGCTACACCACATAGCTGAGCGCAAATCTATATCGTAGAACGAACATTTATTCGAGGTTTTAGTCTGCGCAACTAATACACTGTGCTTGTACACAAACTACAATGACAGCCACTAGCGCCATCGCTGAAATGAAAGGCTTGAAGCCCAAAAGAACCAGAAATCTTCCGTCATCAAACATGCGTTACTGCATAGCAGCCCTCTTTCTCGCCAAATAGTATGTGATCAAGCTGCGATGATCCTCCTTCGCACCCATCACGAGGCCCCAAAATCTTTCCTGATCCACAGTATCGTACAGCTCAAGCACGAATTCGATCACAGCGCGTCGTATATCAGAATTCGTATCTGACAAACACCTCGCACCCAGCCTGCCCAGTCTCACCTCTTGTTCTTCACCCAGATCAAGGGGTTTTCCAATCTCTTGGCCACGGTGTAGTAAGCCAGCTAGGACATACAGTCCCATGAAAACAGTGTCGGTCTCGGCGCCTTCGGCATGTTCTGTCTCCAATAGATCTAGGACAGAGTCAATGCAGGGAGACGGGTCACACTGATGAACGATAGACTCGGCCGTCTCTTCGAGACCGCAGACAATGTGGGATGTGCTGCTGTAATGCTTGCGAGCCGCAAGGACAGCGGTAAGTGCGCGCGGATGGTAGGTGTAGAAGTATTTCGGCTGATGTTGCAGCAAGAGTCGTATCGTAACCAGTACCTGCGTCTTCAAATCCTGCGCTTTGCCTCTGCGAAGCGTTGATTCGTCGTTAGGCGTCTCGAGGTATTCGAAGAGTGGGAGGACTAGCTCGTCGAATTTGTAGCCGCCTTCCCAGATTGACTCTCTTGAGGTACGGATCAGCGCTTGAAGCTTCCGAAATCCGTGAACATCCAAGTTTCTTGACTGGACGCGGACGATCCCGCTGTCTAATATTTTGCGTACAAGCCGGGGATCGTCTATGTTTTCTGAGTTGCTGACCCGCCGTCTCTCCGCTGCTTCGACGGCTAACCACTTCTGGTGGTATTCAGGACTGGCGGGTTCCTCCGCTAAGAGTTGATGATTAAATACCTGGCGATGTTGTTTTGCTGGCTCGTTCACTGGAAGCTCTTCAAGGGCTCCTGGGGTATGGGCTAGTGGCGGAGGGGATAATGTCCTATTGCTGTTGTCAAGCACAGGATCCTCGTAAACCTGGAGCGGCCTTTGTTCCTGAAAATATGAGGTTCTCAAGGTCAGATTCTCTTTCCTTGATCCAATAGCTCTTGGACTCATCGATATTCTTTGGCTGTTGGACCCATTCATCGTTGGTTGGTCATGTTCAGTGGCCAGCTTTGTGGGAGTTGCGTTGGACTTGTCACCTCCATGTCCATTGACCGATAATGCGGAACCGTTCTGTTTGAGGTACTTCCTTGGACTTGGCGATGATCGGGTATTCTCAAGGTTGGTAGGCATAAATGGATCTTCGGCACGTGGCATATTTGGTGATGAAGTAGACTTCACCTCAATAGGCGCTTGGAGTGGGGGCATAAAGTCGCCGGGGTTCGATCTTGCCCCATGCATGCTGGGCATAACCATGGTGAAATCTTCTGCTGCTTTCGTAGGGCTATATTGGGGCTGGGCTTTCAAGTTAACTAGGCCAGCTTTCTTTGATGTATCAATTCTGACGGAGCCGGTACTTGCAGGGCTACCAATTTTCGTAGGGCGCAGCTTAATGGTGCTTGCGGCGTTTGCGGGGGTCTTCGGTCTCTTGACAGGACTCACTGCAGGACTTCTTGGTGGCGTTTCTGTTCTTGTTGGTTTCCTGGTAGAGTAGGGATCTGCGGTAGCCGGGCGGGCTACCTCTGCTCTCCGTCGTGGGCGCACTGGCGCGGAGGATAACGTGCCAATCGATGTCGTAGACACGTTTCGGGAGGCTGCTGACATAGCAGTTACTGGTCTCCCCAGGCTAGGCGGCAATACAGATTTCTTGGGTGAACCAAAAGGTTCGGCCGATCCAGGACGTTCGGGAAGATGTTTGCCTGCTAGCTTTGCCTTCTTTTGTGCCGCAATGGTCTCTTTGATAGAAGGTCTAGCTGGTACTGACGTAGTGCTATGAGAGAACCCGGGTTTAGCACCTGCGGCAGTAGTGTGCGTTGCAGAAATCTTGTGTGGGATTGGGTTTGATGGATCTTCTATCAAAAGATCTTGCTGTTTCTTGTCGAGATTGGACATTATACTAGAAAACGCATTAGCAACGAAATCTGGTGCGCAAGACTAGATATTAAACCTACACTTCGGACCTCTCAGGCCAAAGGCGAGCAAACGCCCAGTACGTCGGTCGCATGCTTTCACGCACTTTTAGGTCTCGGTCGCCTAGACCAGCTCTCAGACACTTCTCAATCCATTCCAACCCTCCAGCGTGCTCGACGACGTGCTTATGGTGTCCGTGCTTATTGATGATGAGCTTGAGCCATCCACAGGCAAAACTTCTAGGTTGCACGTTCTTGTCCTGGCAAGCGCTGAAAATATGTTGGGTAAGTCGACTGTGGAAAGTCACATTGGCCATGATGGCGGACACCGTGTCGTTACCTTTTGCTGCTGTAATTTTCTTTGTGTTCGCACAAAGCTTGATCAAGTTTTGAAGAAGAATTTCGACCATGCTATCAAGACCACAGCCGGCAACTCGAGCCAAGTCTTGTACCAAATGGCAGCCAATTGTGGATACGGTTGTTCTCAAGGAATTCACAGTCTTCAGAATGCCGTCGAGGAGTCCTTTGATACCAGCTAGGTAGACTGTAGCGAAATCCTGAAAGGCATTGCCTTTCGTTATCTTTCTTAACTTCAATATGCTCTTCTCCCGTTTGAGCCAGTTTTGCTCGGACTCCTTGCCCTCGAAGATTGGATGCATATCACGGAACATTTCTTCGAGATCCCTGTGGTTTTCAATGTACAGAGGATCCAGCTGTACAGCTTCTTGTTCAGATACTGACATTGGCGGGGCATCAAGCGGCGGATCGCTTGCGGTGCTGCTGCCGAGAAATTGTGTCTGTTTCGGAAGTTCACCGTCTCGCGCCTGTGTTGGCGGAGCGGATTCGATCTCCTCATGAGTAGTAAGTCCGAGCTCGGATAGTATGTGGTCAACTATTGATTTCCGGACATTGCGCTGTTGAAGATGTTTCTGAAGGTCGTTCGTTCCATTGATTGCAGCATTCCTACGCAGCTGTCAGCGACAGTCACAGTAAAGGTCGAGACGCAGCTATAGGCACTCACTGGAATAATTCGATAAGCGTAGTCTGTGCGATTCGTCGAACGCTTCCATCAGCGTCTTCAAGACAGCACACAATATTGGGCACGAAGGTTCGAAATGGTATGTTCTTTTCTGTGCGGATCTAGAGCCGATGAGCATATGTTAGAAGACGGGGAAAGAAGCACTTACACTGAGGACCCATTGCATCCCAGCTTCTTTTGTCTTTGGATGTCGATTGGTCAAAACATTGTCCCGTACAAATTGCTCGACATCCGATGCAGCAACAGAATGAAAGTCAGTGAAGGCTTGCAGCGCTCTATGTCGAATGCGATCCTTTTGGTCCGCGAGACGCTCGAGCAGTGACGGATAGGTTTTGAGCCCTTGTGCTTGGAGAAGCGAGTCCTGGTCCTGTAACTCCAAGCGTTTCATGAGGTGACCAAGGATGGAGAAAGCGGCATCTGTGAGGTGTGGTGTAGCAAGGGAGATGCGAATCGCATCGAAGAGTGGTGAGACAGCATGTTCCGGACAGTGACGGTGCTTGATCTCGGCCTTGAGTTCTGTCAAATGCTTGAGCTTGGTATCGATAGGTGCAGTGCTTTTCAAGGCAGTGAGTGTACTGCTAGCTAGGGTCTCCATGTCGTAAAGGGTATGGAGTAAGAATTGGAATTCAAGTTGTGTTGATGGAGACTTGCTGGAGATTCGGGTGTAGCGCTCCAAGCTGTCTTGGGTCTCCTGGGGTAGGTACTTGAAGAGTAGGTACCTTACCTTATAAGAGTACTTGGGGTGTCTACTTGGGGGTCGCGCAATGTTTTGAAAGCAACAAATTTTAGTGTCCGCTTTTAGTGTCCGCTTGCGAGTAAGGTAACCTATAGGGTACGGTGTTCAACAACGACCAAACAGTCCTCTATCAACCCTTTTTTCCTGCCTCTACCCTACGATCAATTTTTCTTCGAAGACTCTCACTCTCAAGAACTTTCTACTCTACGATCGATTTATCTCGAGGATTTTCGCCCTAGAGAGCTGTTATTCCTACAGCTTTCTACCCTGCGAGTCATTTACCCACGGGGCTCTCACCCTAGAGAGCTTCCTACACTGCGATCAATTTACCCCCGCAGCTCCATCCTAGAGAGGTTGACGAGGTAGCCCTGTAGCTTAGTGCGGTGGACCTTTTCTTGAAATGTAGATGAGATGGTGGGGATGCCAATGTAGCATAAGGCGATGTACCTGTAGCCGTACCCTAATAATTACCCTCATATATAAACGCAGTAGAGCAACCATCTACATCATCCCACTCAAGCGCACTCGGTAGTCATGGCTTCAAAAACCGAGCAACCATCATATCTACGCCCCGACCCACCATCACCCCACGCAAGCGTCCTGAAGGTGCGACATTACCTCAACAAGATATTTCAAGCCTTAGATCAACACTGCAATACAGGCGAGGCGGAATTACAGGCCAGGAGAGTACTCGTCGACGGCGAAGGCTTATATGATGTTACCGAGAAGAGATGGCTCGAAACATTCGGAGTTCAAGGAAAAAATATTTACCAACATTTGTATAATAGTCGATACGGATACGTACGTACTGTCGCTTTCATCTGTCTATCCGTTCATCTATAATAGATGCTTACATTTCTCTTTTCGAGCTCAGGGAGGGGGGGTTGGCCATACATTGCTCTTTATGGCAAAGCATGTACTCTTTCCTCTCTATGGTTTGGAGTACAACTCTGGTTTGAGAACGGACAAGCCAGACACCCCAAGCTCCTTCTCGCCAGCTTATGCTATATATTCGTCATCTTATGCGCACACAACTTCGCCCAAAGCAACTTCGTCCTCGAGCAAAAATGGCTCTCAGAGAAGCTCAAGATCCGAACAGCAAGTGCTGTATAAGCGGGTTCGATAATCGCCTCAGGGATCAATCACGACAATGGTGAGCCGCGTTGATCGATAGCTTACTTGTCCTTTCTAGAAAAATATCAATGACCTTGCTTTCTCACGTCCTGGCTGACATGAGCATTGCTCCTCAGCCCACGCCTCGCCAACTCTTACGCAAATGCAAGCCTCTAGATGCTACCTGAAATCGACTTAGTGGTTGGAAATTCTAGCGTCCTCGATTAGCGTATAAGTCGTCATACAACATGAGCCTTTTCGAGAGTCCTTTCAAGCAGGTCTGAAAAAGGTCGGAAGTCTCCTTGCACATGCTTAGATTAAGTCGCACACAGAGAACTCTTCGAATTCTCTTCTTCAAACCCTCCTCGAAACGCCACTTTGCTATCCAACAAATTAAGCATTCTTCAGAAGATCGCTACGTTCGATGGTTCCACATAAGGTCATTTCCTCCTGTATAGTAAAACGCTACTCCACAGACCAACCACCCGGACATGACCACAACACTGTAGTTCATGTTCTGAGCGTTCACAGGCTCGTAGCTAGGAAACGTGCTGAAGATCATGGCAAAGATAAGCCAGACGACTAATGCAATGTTGGCGATGTTTCCGCCTACGTGACCCAATCGGAATACTCCGCGGGGTACGCTGGTAGGTTTCCTGTAGCGGCGTAACAGCATGAAGATAATTGGAAGCAGATAGGAGGTGTACATTCCGAGGATGGCCATGGAAAGCACGGCGTTGAAGGCAGTAGTGCTTCCCAAATAGAGCAACCCTAGCAGAGCTTCGAGTATGCTGATGAGGGCGACCATACGGACAGGTATCTGTTGTCCTGTGCTGACGTGTGCAAAATATGTGTCGAATGGAACTCCTTTGTCGCGTGCAAAAGCCCAAGTTGTCCGCGAGACTGACGTAAGGCCTGCAGCATTCGCTGCTACTGCGACAAGCGACACAATTAAGGAGAGCATTGTGCCTCCAGCCACGCTCCTGGTAGTGTTCTCGAAGAGTTGCATAAACGGGAATCCAGTTGGTGAGACGAGGATGGAATGCAGATCCCCCAGAGAGAAGAGAAGCACCAGACAGTAGACGAACCCAAGAACGCCATTCACAACTACTCTACCTAGCATAGCGATAGGGACGTTGCGACGAGGATTAACCATTTCTTCCGCTAAATGGCAGGCTGCGTCGTAGCTGTGCGTCACTGATTAGTAGAAGGTCGGACGTTATCTCAATTCGAGGGAATAGCATACCCAAGGAAAGGATAGACCGTGCTAATCAGGCCCATCAGTCACGAGACTTTATTAATGAATCAGTCGCTTGTATTTGAGAAATCGACGAAGACAAATTCCGCGCTATATTTGATCAACATAACATAGAGTACGACCGATAACGACAAAGAATCCGACAATTTGAAGAATCCCTAAATCAATTAGCATAATACGTTGTAGAAAGCGACGATATGATCACTAAATGTCTAAAGTCAAATTCGCTGTTGATAGAAGCTCTGAGTCTCGAACTCTATAATTTTCGAAGTCAGCGTATCTTTTCTAAGATCAACTTTCTTGAAGTCGTGAATCATGTCCCGAGAGTATTTGACTTCTACGACATATCTCACAACTCAAAATGAAACAAATCAGGTAGCAATGGCTCGAAAACATAACTCATTGTTCGATGCGGCGGAGTACACCAGCACCAACCAATAGAACAGTATTCCTTGCCATCTCTGCGGAAACTAGGTGTCTGGGTGATTGAGAGTGATGAGGCCTTGAAGTTGTAGACCGCCCGCGAATGCAGCAGAAGCACTCAACACAATCTGACCTCCGATTGAGATCCAGCCAGTGAACCATGACGCCGCAGACCGCGATGATTTCGGTGCCAATGCTGCAACCCAGTGATACTGCCCTACGAAAGTTTAACGGCGGAATTATCTAGCAGGGTAGCAGATAATACCTCCTGCAGTGGGATATATAGATGCAATTTCACTGAGTGAGCTGAACGATATAATTCTATCTGTATTTCCCATGGTCAATAGTCTGTCAAAGGCTTTGAAAGCAGTTGGGGACAAACTAATTGTAGAACAGTCAACAGACAAGGAGCTCCGCCATTGGTAAGCCTAGCTGCAACCACACTGGACAGTGCCTCCCAGGTCGCCATGAGACGAAGGCAGAGTGATCCCAAGGACCAGACAGAGAATTCTCTGCGCAGCTCCTGCATATGCCCAAGCTGTTCGAGCAACTCGTCATCAACGGACATTGTTCTCGTGACACCATCGTTGACGGCTTTGGCTTCCTTCTCCCCGTCCTTCGTTTCGGTATGAGTATCCATGGTAAAGATCAAAATATCTATATGGCCAGATGAAGGGAGTAGCGTAATACTCTGAGGGTAGTAGGATTCCGTACGTCGAGGCCGACACACTTTGGGCATATAAGCTTCAGGCCACCGAAGAGAAAGCACAGAAATTGATCATCTTGAGCGAAGAAAAAGGTCCGCGCCAAAATTAATGGCAGCTCTGCAAGGACTTGGCCACGGAACCACTTCCTCGTTCCGAAGCAGATTTCGGCTCATATCAGCCCAAGGACGCCAAAAAGGAGCGCCTCAGATAACAGTCGAGACGCCTACTTGTCGCTACAAACGAATCCTTATCTTTGGCTCGGAACTTCTCCTTTCCCCAAAGCCCACAAAGACGACAATTTTTTTCAGAAGTCTTGTGTGGAGGACAGTGGAAGATAGATCGCGCCGGAACCAGTTCCTCCTTCCGCTGGAGCCAACCAGGTACCGGTGATCAGGTACCGGGCGGGACTATGGATCGCCAACGATACCATAATTAGTCAAAGATCATGAGCTATAAGAAGCGATGGGCGACTGCCTCTGAAATAAGGTAAATCTGAACTCACGATCTACCAATTCTGGAGTAATCCATTTTTTTCTTGTTCAGAGTAGACATGGCACCTCATCCATTGGACCAACTCTCACTTGAAGAGACATCTGTCGCACGGAATGTCGATCTCCAAGCATATCCAAACTCCGTCGTTCAATTTCGCGAGATACTTTTACAAGAGCCGCCAAGGGAGCTTCTGAAGAAATTATTGGCCGCTGAGCGCAAGAGGAATGACAATGTTGATGTACTCAGGCCTCCACGTCAGGCTCTTTGTCAATACGACGTGGTGGGGTCCAGCAAATTCCCCTATTTCCATGAGTCAATCGTCGACATCGAGAACATGAAGGAAACCTCACAAGTGGTTGTCAGCAGTCAGCACCACGCTTCGCTCACAATGTAAGCATTACTGAGTTCTATGCGTGCTTCGTCTACTGAGAACTCTTCCAGGGCCGAGTTCGATACCTAAGTACGGGTTTGCCACGCGTCCCCCAAGTTTAAGGTGGCTGTGGCAGAATTTTCTCTTCCTCATGGCTTTGAAGTCATAGTCGAGCCATGGCCTTATGGAGGCCTAGATCCAACCGAGGAGAACCGACGTTACTTCCAAGGACTTTGCTTTGCACAAGACAGAACCACTAAGAACGAAGACTCCAATTTCTATGCGTATCCTTTACCTTTGATCCCGGTCATGGACGCAATGCGAATGAGATTGTGCGGATTGACAGACTTGCGACTGGAAGGACGGGCGATGGTTCGAGCGGCAAAACACATGCTGCGAATATTGTGGACCACTGTCAACCTGCAGAATATGTTCCCGAGCTTTTAACAGGAGGAGTGCGCAGAGATTTGAAGCCTCTTGATGTATTGCAGCCCGAGAGTCCTTCGTTTCAGGTGAATGGGGGACTTGTTGAATGGCACAAATGGCGGTTACGAGTTGGTTTCAATCCTAGGGAGGGCGCAACGCTACATGACGTTCATTACGATGGTCGAAGTGTACTTTATCGTCTCGTCATCAGCGAGATGGCAAGTTTCTCCGAGAAGGAAGTTGATTTAACGCTGACAGCAGATGGCAGACAGTGCCATATGCCGACCCACGAAATCCATTTCCACGGAAGCAAGCATTTGACTTTGGTGACGGTGGTGCAGGAAACTGCGCCAACGATTTCTCCCTTGGTTGCGATTGCCTCGGTGCCATCAAGGTATGTCCAAATACCTGCTTCGGACGCGAAAGTGATTCATGACGGTTGGGTCTTAGTATTTCGATGGATTGCGCATGAGCCCGGATGGGATGGCAAAACCTAGCCCGAATGTTGTCTGTCTGCATAAACAAGATGACGGTATCGGCTGGAAACATACCAACTGGCGAACCGGTAGAGCTGTTGTGACTAGGTCAAGAGAATTGGTCATCCAATTCATCATCACCCTGGCCAACTATGAGTACATTTTTGCGTTCAAGCTCGACCAAGCCGGAGGAATCACAGTCGAAACTCGAGCCACAGGAATTTTCAGCGTTGTAAACATTGATCCTGGGAAGACGAGCGTTTACGGCAATGTCGTGTCGCCAGGAGCACTAGCTCAGAATCATCAGCACGTTTTCTGCGTTCGGTTGGATCCAGCAATTGACGGTCATGAAAACACGGTGATTCAAGAAGAGTCGCATCGGGTCCCTCAAAACCATGAAACCAATCCAGCAGGCAACCTATACGAGGTCCAGCAGATCCCAATCACTGGATGCTGATCCGTGGTCTAATCGTACGATCAAGATGATCAACGCAAACAAAAAGAAAGGGATCAGTGAAAAGCCAGTTGGTTACAAATTCACACCTGCCGCGACGCAGTTGTTGCTTGCAGCCCCCAACTCTGTGCAGTATCAACGCGCACTGTTCGCAAGCCATCATGTGTGGATAACGAAGTACAAGGATGGCGAGCTTTATGCTGGAGGCAGATATACGCTGCAGAGTCAGAAGGAGATTGAGGGTGTCGCCGACGCAGTCGCCCGAAAGGACGCTGTAGACAACACTGACGTCGTCGTTTGGAATATTTTCGGTCTTACACATAATCCAAGAGTTGAAGATTGGCCAGTCATGAGAGTGTTTCCCAACGACCATTTCCCTACTATGGCTGATCCGGTACCAGGCCTGTCGAAATCCACCAGCTTCGCATAAAGCCGGCGGATTTCTTCGAAGGGAATCCTGCCATTGATGTGCCTTCAAATCGGAATAAGGCCTCGGTACTTAGCAATGGTAGCGCCGGTGGTGCATGCTGTTGAGGATGATCGGTGTCTTGGGCAATGTCGTTCTATGGTGGTATTCTTGGGCACTGCTGTTTTGGCATCTGCGTACGACTTCGGCTATGGACATGGTGAAGGAGATGAGGAAATGGAAAATAATGGGAAGTAATAGTTTATTGTGAACTTGGAGTTGTTGCCGCGATGAACCACCAGGCCTGGGTCAACACAAGGTTGAATAGCATCAAGCTTTGTCTTGTCCAGATACTACATGTTCTCGTAAGTATATAAACCATTGATAGCGATTGAAAGCGAATAGGTATTGGTGCTGGTATCGCGCATGGTAAATGGGATGGATGGATCTGAAATCCTACTCTAGTGTGAGGGTCATTGCCAAGGTGCCGAAGATGCCTGTAAAACATGTTAAAAACGTAGATTCTAGAAAGAGCTTAATCTAGATTATATTCATTTTCAACAAAACAAAGCTGATTGATGCAGCGAGCTTGTTTGCCGAATGTACACGGTGCCCAAGTCAGTAGTAATAAAGTGGAGACGACGTTTATCAAGGTCACGTGAACCATGAAAATGAAGATGACTCCTCAGACTCCCTTACTTGACAGCAAATCCAAGTACTACCGTATCTCGATGATACTCATCCGAGCACATGTCAGGCAATTCTCAAGTCTTCCAAAGCAGAGCAAAACGACAGAAGTAGGTACACTCCTAATGCATGCAACGAGTGCAGGAGGAGAAAGGCGAAATGTAACGGCAATCCTATCTGTGAACGGTGCACGAGTTTTCAGGTCGAATTGCGTTTACCCCACCATCAACCAAAACACAAAAGTCCCTCTTCAAGAATCGGAGTCAGAGTGAGTCCCTCTTGAACAGCCGGCGCCCCGGACGGAATCCGTTGCTACATCGTGAAGACGTTGAACATTATTACTTAGGTCGCTGCTGCAGTTGCACACCAAGATTGACGATCTGCAATCTCAAGTTGGAACACTTCTAGGCACTCTTCACACCTTATCCGCTAACCTAAGTGCTCCGTCTGTGTCGTCTCAGTCTCCGCTTCTCCCAAGAAAAGGTAGCTCACCGCACGTGGCATCTGAAGCACCCTCTTCAAAAGAGCCAGCCTACGTTAGTCCTACCAGCTTTGCCTTTGGGCTTGATGTTCGAGGAGTAAATCTTCGGCCAATTCTCTCCGGAGAGGACCTTCGCGACCTCGAGAGGAGCGAAAATGCCATAAACCTCACCAAAGAGGATGCGAATCGTATGATCGAGCTCTTTGAAGAGACAGTCGGCGATTTGTACCCATGCGTTGACTTCGGCGCAATCAGGCAATGTGCAAGCAACGATTTTGATAAACCGCCAGAGATCGTCCATCGCAGACTTTCTCAGGCACCTTCTCCTTTATCGACCTTCGATCGGGACTTCGAAATTCTGCGAGCGATACTCGCAAACGGACTGGTTCTCGATGGCGATGGTCAGAGTAGACCCGGAGCTCTGTTGATGGATCGTATCGAGACCGTCATGTACAATAGAGTCAAAGTTTTCGAGGTGGATACCAAAGAGCTCTTGCTTCTCTTGCTGATGATATGGTATTCGCGCGCCAAAGGTATCCCTACGCTTATAAGTTGCCTAGAGCCTCTACTATTTCCATTGCGGTGAAGAAATAATGGCCTATCGACACACTGGACTCGCGGCGCGAGGCGTTCTAGAGATGGGGCTTCATCGTCGCTCCACATGGGTGCGCAAGAGTGGCAACTTTCCAGATGACCTCGAACGCACATGGGCGATCAAGCTCTTCTGGTGTATATACTGTCTGGATCGCCGCTGGAGTCTTGGTACTGAGTTGCCTTTTGCCATACAAGACGCTGATATGGACGTTGAGCTTCCTGAGATAGTGAGTACTTGCATAATCCTCCAAATTGACGATAAATTGAGGAGCCACCAAGGACGAAACGACGCCATACCTTAGATGTATGGTTGACTATACTAGACCAACCTCTTAAGTATGGAGAGTGATCATGGACACTGAACATGGCAGGAAAGAGAGTCTGGAGTCCACTTCCTACCTCGACTATATGGTGCAACAATGGTCAGATCTACTACCTACTGATCTCAAATTAAAAGGCTCCCTAGAAAATGAAATTGCTGCCCTAAGCGAGATTCGACTGATGTTGAAAGCTCTCCTACGGCTTCGAGCCAGTCAATTAAAAATCATTCTTTGAAAACCGGACCTCTTGTCTAGAGAAAGAATAGCACAGAATATCAAAGCTGTAGAAGTTGCAGTAGACTTGGCGCGAGACACAGTGCAGCACATATATGCACTTCATCGAACAACCGTTGTATACAAAAGGCACCGGACGGTCTTCGACTCTTACCTGGTGTCTGCAGTGGCTGTCTTTTGTCTCGTCACGTGTTACGCACCGGATATCTTCTACTTCGGAGTCCACCATGACTTTCTCCTTGCACTCGAAGTCTTGAAAGGCTTCTTCACAACATCAATAAGTGCTCGAAGATTATGGAAAACAATTTGCCAAATCAGACGCGTCAGTCCGCTCCTCGAGTCCATTTCAGAGTCTTCCAGTCATATTGGTGAGGTACAGTCTGGACCCTCGGTCGCCATCAATGCCGCCAAATACCGGTCAGAAAAGGAGAACTTGGCTCGTCCGGCAACAGACGACCTGATAGCCCGAACTAGTCCCAGTAATCGGCTCGATGCGATGGATGACTGGCCAGAAGACGCGTGCATGTCACTTTTCATTTATCAAGCCGCCAGCAGTACCCTGCTTGTGCCCGAAAATTCGGTAAATTAGAAGGTGAATGTGGCAGCTAGTCAAGTCTGCACTGTTGATGATGGCTGAGGGCTTTGGTTGCCCTGATGAAGTTGCAAGCCCGTCAGAATCGTCTGCACAAGACTGAAAAGGGCCGTCAACAACAAGGCGACAACAGCTACTAGGACTGTGGTCCGCTGCTGATTGTCTCTGTCGTCATACCACCATTGCTGGATGGTGTGGGGTTTGCTTTCGACCATGGCGCCGTGAACTGCAATCAGACGTTGGCTCCAGTATTGATAGCGACTGATATCCCGGATCGAATCGCTGGCTCGCTGTTGTCTGACAGCGTCGTCAAGAGGAACCGCTTCCTCAGCTCCTAAGTCCACCATCAGCCAACCTTGTTCTCGAAGACGTGTGAGAAGCTTTAGGCCTACTTTTTTCCACTACCTGCCGGAACCATTTGTTGAGCTTACCTGAAGCTTTCCTGTCTGGTATCAGCAAGGCGAGCGTTTCCAACGTCTCTTCCAATGGTAAGGTCGGAAAAATCTGCGTGGCGACTCGACCATGTAACAAATTTTTTGCAAGGTGGGCAAGAGGACATATTAAAGTACCAGTCGCTCTTTGAAGCTCTCCTCTGCGTCTAGGAGCTTCTAGCATCCTCTCATCACACCAGAACAACTTGATCCTCACTCGAGTTTGTTTGATAGACGTCAAGTTCTATCTTGGAGTGGTCATTGGTTAGCAAACTGTAACAATCTATGGACTAGGCACGCATTGAAGACACCTGCCAATTCTGGCATGCTCGTAGTACCATCAAGTACTGCTTACAATAGATCGCGTGCAAGCTATCAAGAGCACCATTCTCTTGTGAGGCATTCATTCTTATGATAATTATATGTAGCGTTGTATGGATGTCTTCAAGAATTCTGCAGAACGAAAATTTCAAGTGAGAGGTTCATAGGAATTACCCCTATCATGTTCTCTACATCGACCTTTCGGCCAACATAGGCTTCCAGCTGCTCTTCACATCCTTTGAAATCTCCGTTACAATGCCGTCTGTTCCTAGCATCAGGATATGCTGATTAAAGGTGCTCAAATTGATGGCATCCGTTGTCCAGCCAGTGAAAGGGGGCATGATTTTCGCGTGCATCTTGATTACACCCACCCAAAATCCGTGCTTCCCTTTCAATCTGCGTTGCTTTTTATCTCCGCCATGCCCACATAATCTGAGCAGCGGAGCTGCAAGAGCTTTTGCGTCATAAGACGGATCCTACACAGTTCCCAAACATTATCCCACTGTGTATGCAGTCTTCCGAACGGTCGAGGACCATGTTCGGTCTGGCTAGCTGCGCTTTCCAAGCACTTGCCACTCTAACCCACCATTCCTACGCACTTCATCTCTCAATCGTTTATCCCACTCAAGCCAAGTCTGTATACAACCCAGGTATCGCCTGCATCTTCCCGTCTGCAAAGCTATGGATTATTCAGACTTTGTCTGTGTGATTAAAAACGCTGTTTCCTTAAGTGGGTCCGGACTTAATGTACTAGAGACATACAGTTGCAATCTACCGTCGTTCTCTGATGCTTCGCAGTTCTATCTGCCTCGAATCGTCGACTCCTGATAACAATCATTGCTGCTTTCTCCCATCCTTCTCTTCCTCTCCCAATATTAGGACGACGGGTGAAGCACACTTGCATCTGGTCTCCAAAGATCATTTGAAGAATGCGAGTCTGATTGCTTCTAGAAAATGCGTCTCACAAGACGCTTCAGTCATTCAGCGGATAATCCAGCAGCAGATCCATCGAACTCAATTCTAGAATACCATATTCAGCAGCTTCCCCATTTTTCACCTAGCGGGTCAAGAACGGCGGCAGCTGAAGAAATTTATTAGATATCGATTCTATGAGTGGGGAACAACGAGGACGAATTGAGAGGAGATCAGCTCATCACTCTTACACCCGACAACATCGGTTCAGTTCATGCCCGCTTGTCGTTTGGCTTGTCCTTGTCGACGGGTTTGGCTTCCTGGAAACGATCGTCTTTTCCATCGTCCCTATTCGCTTTAGCATCATCGCCTTTCTCCTTCTCGTGAACATTCGCGCTCGTCTCCGTCTTATCTTCATTATTCTTCGTCCTGTTCTGTTCCACATCAAGGCTTCCTTCGTACTCTTTCCACAAAAGACCGACTTTCTTGCCGAACAATTGCTCCCAGAAGTCATCCTCTTCGTATTGCTTGTCCTTTAATGCGTGATTGATTTTCCTTACGCTGCCTCCCCCACAAGTACTTTCTATCCACTCCAAGAAATACCCTGTGTGCTGATATCCAGCGTCCCATTGCCCACCTCCTTCCTTCTTCCAATGTGGTGGGCTTAAACCAGCCTTCAGCCTGACATAATCAGCAATGCCTTCAATTAGCCCGCCAGGTGCAGTTGCCACTGCATTCCATTGCCAGCAATGGACCATTTCATGTACAAGTACCCCTTGGATCTCGTCTTTGTGTCGCGCCGATGGAATTCCATTGATATAGTCCAAAGAGAAGTGGATCTCTTTATGGTCTCCATCTAGATCTGAGCCCTTTGTGTATGCGACTCCGTCCATGGCATGGAGAAAGAGGGTCACGGATCGGCACGCAGGGATATGATCATTGGTTTTGGTGGGGTGGTAGAGAATGGAAAGGACAGCGTCTACGGCAGCGGAAAGGGCTTTGGTAGGGTTTGAGTTGCTGAAGAAGACATTGGAGCCGGGGTGATCAAGATCAAGGGTAGAGAGGCGAAGCTTTGGAGTTGGGAAAGTGGGTTTCGGATGTGGACGACTACTCGATTCACTGTCGCTGATGCGATTGTTAGAGGTCTAGACGAATTTTAAGAGAGCATGTGAACCGCTCACCCTTTCACTCCGTCACTTTTTCGTTTCTCATCTTTAGGGCGGAGGGGAAGAGGGGAGGGTGTAGGTTCAGCTGGGGCAGGGGACATGGCGAGAGGTGTTGGTAGTGGTTTAGGAGTCGTGCGGACGGTCCGAGTCATTGCCTTATATAGAGGTATATAAAGCTATATCATATTGTGAGTCACTCTTGGCACAATCAAGTCAATCGGAATGCTTTGAAAGAGAGGAAGAGCTGAGCTTCCCTTACTTGCATTAATGCGCTAATATTAAACCCCTGCGTCGATCTTGTATCGGGTATCTCGGCTGCTCGGGTCGGGGAGTCGGGGAGTTGGGGGAGTATAGGGTCTTCTCACATCGGGTTGCCCCCCTACTAGTAGATTTAGTGCCTTGGCAAGAGAGCGCCAACTACATGGCTCAACTTGCATGTAAAAATAGGTGTAAAGAGAGCAAATAAGTTGGATTATTAGGGCAATGCAATATTCTATCAAAATACCGAAATCGATTCCAAAGAGATCTTCTGACATCCTTTCATCAAATATCTCCTTCCTCTCTCGATTAGTAGTTAATTGCTTTATTATTATTCATAATTGTTACGGACGTACCCTAGCTGTCAGGTACAAAGGGAGTGTTTATGGCTATGTGTCAGGCACATAGAGTATTTATTGGTCATTGACACATTCTCATTATCACATAGGCTAGCGGGGATTCTTCCTAGTATTTAAGCGCTCTTCTCCTGTGTACATATTCGCTCTTTATCTAGTTGTCTTATTCAATTTACCCCCATTAGACTTGACTCTGGGCACGGTTCTGACACTACAACTAGATCATCCACCCTTCCGTTCGTACTGACAAGCGAACAGTAAAAGAAAATTGTCATCGGGACCGTTGTGAAGACGTTTCGACGTCAGATCATTGGGCATCCGGGTGTGGCCTACCTACGGGCAAAACGAACCATTCGTGGCTAGGACTTGTTGACCACAAGGAAAACCCCTTACGAGGAGGTACTGCTGCATACGTGCAAGCACCCCAGCATTCGTGCAAACAACCCCCCTAACAAAAAGAACAAAGACTTCTTTCTCCGCTCCGCATCCAACTCCGCCTGGACGTTCTTCCTTAAGCAGTCAAGAAACC